>JARYGA010054859.1:0-68602 GCA_030545235.1 Helianthus tuberosus | reverse complement strand
TTAGAAAAGCTTGAGGTGTCGAGCCGTACTGTATTTGGCTTTGATTGTTGACCAGCAGATGATGTGCTTCCATAACACGCTTGCTGTTGAGGAGGAAGTGGATTCCCATACATGTCTGTTGGTACGGTAGATTGAGGAGGAAGAGGATTCCCATACATGTCTGTTGTTCCGGGAGATCGAACAGGTAATGGATTTCCGAACATATCAGTTGGTCTGAGAGGTCGTTGGCTTTGCTGTTGCGGTTGAGGAACTGGTTCAAGCGGATTTCCATACATGTCTGTTTTTGGAGGGACCAGAACTTGGATAGTATTGCCATACATGTCAGTGCTAGACACAAACGCTGTTTGAATTGGAGCATGTGAAGAAGGTTTTGTAGAAGTGCTAGAAGTTCCATAATACATTTCAGGATTTTGTGGCATTGGAACTCTTTTTGCCTTGAGAGTTTCTTCCTGATTCTTGTTTTCCAGGATTTGAACAAAGTCATTGAAGCTTGTTGTAGCTAAAGTGCCATTGTACTTCATGATTTCCAAGAAAGTATTCCATTGAGGTGGCAACGCATCTGCAAACCTTTTCACAATCTCTGCAGGAGTTGTAACAACCCCAAAATTTGTCAATTCAGTCAACAAATGATTAAATCGACTTGTCAAATCACCTAACGACTCATTCTCCATACAAGTAAAACCATCAAACTCTTTCTTTAGCAGGTCTTTTCTCAATTGACGTGTCGCTTCATTTCCTACGCCCCTTGTCTTCAACGCGTCCCACAACCTCTTTGTCGTCTTGTAACTGACAAATTGATGATAAATAACTTTACTTAACGCCTGAGTAAGAATGGCATATGCCTTCTTTTCCAAATCATAGACCTTCTTCTGATCTTCTGTAAGATCTGCAAACGTAGCTGCAGATGATGCGGCAACCTCTATTGTTTGATCGAAATCTGTAATGAACCGCAACCACAATTCTGTATTTTGACCAAGAACGTATGTATGAAATCTATCAATCCATCCTGGATATTCATATAAGTGCATCAACTTTGGAGGCCGATTCAAACTTCCGGTTTCGCTCTCGCTTAAGAGAATGCTTTGAATACTTGGAGTTTGATTTGATACGAATGCCCATTGACCGGTAGAAGTTGTATTAGAAGATACCGGTGCGGGAGACGGAGTACCAAAATACATGTCTGTATTTACCAGAGTATTCCACCTTGGATTCATTTTTTATCAAGAAAAATAAGAACCTGAAAATCACAAACTTGTTAAGCATAAACAGACTAAGGATCGAAAGATCAAAGCTTGTTCGAAGGATCAACAGTGTTCGAAAGATCACTGTTGAGTTTCGAACAAAGATTTCGAAAGATTCTCCAATCGAAAGACTCTCCAATCGAAGGATCCTTGTCTTTCGAAAAAGAACTGTAGATCGAAAGATGTATGCTTCGAAATGATTCCTTGGTTCGAAGGATGATGATCTATCGAACCTCCACTGATCGAAAGATGATCTTTCGACTTCGAAGGATATCCTTCGATCGGTTCTGACACAGTTGACAAAGGATGACAGGTTGGTGAAAAAGTTGATGGGTTGGTGAAATCTTTCGGCAGAGGTATGGTCAGACCATGATTTTCTGCCAAAATCAGATTTTGAACCAATAAAATATTACCAAATATTACCAAAAATCGAATGATCAACCCAGAAACCGGTACCGGAGTATGCCGGAATTTTGGCCGGAAATGACCAAACAACTTAAAAACAAGTTTTCAAGTTACCCAACCCGTCTTTTAACACACCCGGTAAGTTTAGACACGTTTTTACGACAAGAAATACGAGAAAATCAGTAAAAACGGATGCTAAAAACAGTGAGTTTTATCCAAACACTCCAAAGTCTTGTAAAAACCCGGTTTTTAACAAGGAAAAGAGCCACGGCTCTGATACCACTTGTAGGTCCCTCGGAGGTTGAGGTTTAACCTATTCCTTGTTATGTCTAACACACTAGCAAGTGCGGAATCCAAGCTAGCATGCAAACCGAGATAGAACAAGCACAAACACAACACACAAACTTCACCGATTAACACCACTTGTATTAATGCGTATGAAAGGTTCAGTTACAAAGCAATGTTTACAAATCAGTTTTGCAAACTCTCTCAGTGTGTGTGTTCTCTCTATTTTCTGCACTCCTTATGTGTCTCCTTACTGAAATGAACACAACACATGGGTATATATACCCGACACAGCATGTCTGGTCGAAGGATCAGATAGATTGATCGAAAGATCATCTATCGATCTGAAACAGCTCGAAGGATCAACATGGACCTCGAAGGATGACATCCTTCGTGGTCCATCTATCGAATGCTTATCTTTCGAGCTCATCGAAGGATCTAAACTATCCTTCGATGACACATCCTTCGACCCAAACATCTTTCAACCATTGTCTAACTGTTTGGCCAAGTCAAACCAGAGGATGGTTGACTTGGTCAAACTTACATCAATCTTACATCAAAGACAACGTTTTGTATCAAGACTAAATACAGACAAAGTACAGACACAAGTGCACCAACATATGGGAGGGAATTAAATAAGTTATTATTATATGTATTCATGATATCTACCAAGGATAAGCCTTGCAGGTTTGATGATCACTTCTAATTTTAGTGATTTTAGTAGTAATGTTAGTATAAAATAAGCCTGCAAAAGATGTAATCAATTTGGAATTTTCGCATAATATTTGTTCTTGGTGTTAATTATTGATTATCCTATGGGAACAAGATAAAGATCTTCAAGACTATTTTACCTTTTTTATGCATTGTAAACTAGTTTGTGATAAAATACTTGCAATTATTGCATAATTACTATATGCAAAGTGATATTGTATATAAAAATCACACTAGAACTACATCTGCGTTTTCTCTAAACATTTGTTAAAACGTATCTAGCATTTTATCGCTTTTGTTCCGCGTCAATATAACATCTATAAAAATTGTAGTACAAATTGTTTATTAAAATATTAATTTATTTAGTAATGGAAATGTAAATTTTTGCATTTATATATAATGGTCAAACAAAAATAGCGAAAATAAGGCTTTTTCTTTATAAAGAGATGGTCATTAACATCATGACGCGACAAGTAAATGCGTTTACATCTTTCTTCGAGAATTCTAGTCAACATTTGACGTTACATCCGTATTTGTTGGCTTTTACAATTGCTAAAAAACAAGTTAATTTTTTTTTACATTAATATTTTCCGGAGTATGAACAAGCATATTAATCCACCTGTGAAGGTAGTAACCGTTGGTGATGGTCCATAGGGAAACCGGACATGGTAAAGACATCATCGACAGAGTTTTATAAAACCACAGTTTTTTTTCTATGGCCGGGTAATTTTTCGGCATTCCCACATTATTTAGATGGTAGTTTTCTATTTTTTTGGAATTTTAATTTATCATTTGGTAAAAGTTATTATTCTAGTAGTGTTGTAACTTAAATAGTAATATATGGAAGAAGTGGGCTTTTTAGGCCCAACCCTGGTCCGGCCTAGATTTGTGCACCTCGGACCTACAAAGATTATAAGTCATACGGGAGACTGGTGGAGGAAAAATAGGCGAAAGAATATTCAAAAGTGGGACTGCTAATAGGCAATGACATCTACTAAGGATTATTACAGGCCAATTTTCCATTAAAAAAAGGTTATAAGTCCATGTTGGTTATTCATGATTAAAAACTAAAAAGGTCATGTTGGTATTGTGTACCATATTTCACAAGATATAATAAAAATGCAGTCACAACATCATTTCATGACTGAATAGTTAACATCCCTTCTTTTGCAGGGTAATCCTACCATGCATACTTCATCTGCCAAGGCCAAATCACTTGCTTTATTCAAATCAACACTTGAACAATTGGAAGGTGATGTAACTTTTTTATTGTTAAAATGATATGAGGAACTCTTTGTGTTTAATATCTCTTCTACCTTGCAGCACTTGGACCGTCATTCTCATTGAATCTGTTTGAGGATGGCTTCACATTTGGAGATACGGAGGACGTAAGAAATGTAATCAATATGCAGCCTCTTGTTTACGGATGATTGCGTTATATTTTAATTTTAAGTTCATATATATATATATTCATCAACGAAGTTATAATGGGTGTTGGTAAAATTTTGCAGATCTTTCATGATGTTCCAGAGAACTTAAATCCATATAACCGTAGAACAGACTCGATTTTAACTGTTAGTACTCTTCATTACAAGTTTAATCGCTTAATCTTCATTGTAAAACTTTTAGAAGTTTAATATTTCTATGTTGCAACTGGATTTTCATCAACTAGGTTAAACTTTATGTACTTTTGTTACTTTGTAACAGGATATCCAGTGTGGGCGCATACCCACTGGCGTTTTACAAGACATGCCGTTACAGTACGTGAATGGAACTGTTCTTTGTGAGGTGAGTTAATTCTCTTTGCAACACATGCCAAAAATATTAGAAATTATATCAAATGTTATAACTAACATATTGCATGAGTTTTAACAAGAGCAACAGTGACTCTTAATTCTTCACTAGAAGTAGTAGATCAGTCAGAGCCTTTCAAGTCTTTTTCCTCCTAGCAAGAAGAGCGAAAATCCATAAGTTTGACACATATTCTTGTGCATTATAGATCTATGGGACCTTGTGACACAGTCATTTTAGTCACATAGGTTTTAGAATATATGGACACAATTGTTTAGTCACATAGGGTTTAGTTTATACGGACTGAATTATTTAACTGTCACAAAAGTGTCCTAAAATGCGGCATAATTGTAGTGTATCATAGAAACTTTATAATCTTTTTCTTACACACAAGACACACAGTGTAGTACTAGAAATAATATACAAATGAAAAGCACATTTTTTGTTAGTAATTCGCTTATAGTCTAGATTGCAGACTGACCCAACTATGCATACAAAACTAGCTAGACACTAAATTAACAAGGCAATAGACAACTTTTCTGTGAAGCCCTTTTGATCAAATGAGATTTCAGAAAGAGTTAACATTTGATTTTTGTGCAGGTCCGGGACTACCGTGTTTTTATAGAGTTCCCTATCGTTGATACAATCCCCTTGAAAATGGGGTTGGATAATGTCATTGAGGACATGGCATCAATGTCTCAAGAATTTTCCTATAGTGATATGTTGGTAAGCAGATGATGCTGGTGACTAATCCTCCAAGGGATCAGTTATTCTTTCTATCAAACTACATACAATATGTAGTGTTTATGTTGGTGATTATATGACTTTTTTTTCAGAAATTTGAATCAAAAGTTCTCTGTCATTTGTATCCTCACCTTAACTTGGATCCAAGCCCAACTCAGGAGTTTGACAGCGATGAAACTATTCCTAAGGTAAAAAGAATAGATGATGAATATTTCTAACTAGTTCGGTCCATGTCTTCCGATTGCTAAATTTTGTAACTCCGTTAACTTGCAGATTGATTTGGGAATTGGCCAGGGAACAAAGAGGCACAGGACCGGTGCGATGACTGACGTTAGTTCTCTCCTAGACCGTTTCTACAATATTGAAACAGTGACTAGGAGGTGAGTGAAAATGAAACCTATCTATCCAAAAAAGTACTATTGTTGTTGTTATGTGATTGTAAATGAACTTATGCCAAACTTTTTATTCCGGTTTAGGCATGCGGTTGCTCAAAGAAAGCCTGTGGAGGCCGGCCCTAGTTTTACCACGTCAGGATTTTCAACGAATCTGATAAGTAGCCGCCTGAATGAAGTGGAAAGGGATGACTGGTGAAGCTAGTTTTTTTTGTTTATATATGGATTTCTAGTCTTTTCTTTATTCATGTTTTTAGGAAAGAATCAAACTTGAGTAGCTGTCGGAAATGAGAATAATAGATAGTGTAGGGACTAGTGTGTAAAGTGGTGTCCTATATAAACACCATTCTTGTAACCCTAATTTCTTGAACAACTTCATTACAATACAATTTATCAATACAATTCAAACCCAATTCAGAGATTACTCTCTATACCAAACAACATGGTATCAGAGCAGAGTTTCTGATCCGTGAAACACCTTGTTCATCATCTACAATCAATCTCAACAACACCTAAATCAAGCCAGAAAAAAAACCCAAAATCAAACTCCCTAAATCCAATATCTTGTTCCTGTTCTTTAAAACCGTTACTATTCCGGCGAATAGTCCAATCAATTCCAACCAGCCAATTCATCATCTACATCTCAGCCCTAAGATTCTTTTTTTTTTTTTGATAAAAACACAACCGACATGTGTCCATTTGTTTACACCTAATTCCAAATTTCTCTAATTCCATTCACCTAATTCTTTGCATATTGCCTGCCATTCTTCACCTAATACGCAGTTTCCTTTTTTAAAAGGGGAAACTTTCAATTAATATGCCACTTTCTTTTTGAGAAATACGTGGTTTCCGAGCGAACTTAAATCTTCGCTGTTTTATCTTTTTATTTATTTTTTATAAATTCGCTGTTTACCGAAGATAACTACGGTGCCGTATTTCCGAGCGAACTTAAATCTTGAACGCGAGTTCAAGTGGCACGGTGTATTTAATAAATACGCTGGTGTATTTAATAAATACGTCGACGGGTCCGATTTTGTTAAGTATCCAGCGAAGTTAAAAAAAAAAAATTGGTTACCGGCGAATTTGATTAGTCTTGAACCGGCGAATTTGAAGTCAAAGGGCTTCCAGCGAAGTTAAAAAAAATGGAAATCAATCATGGAAAAAATAGTGCTTGGATATTTGATTCTGGTGCTACTGACACGATGACGTTTGAACCGTTGGACATACGTTCAATGAGCCAACCTCAAAAAACTCAAATCCATACAGCAAACAACGGAACGATGCAAGTGAAAGGAGGAGGAGTAATTGAAATTTCACCAACTATGAAATTATCAAATTGCCTATATGTTCCGTCATTATCACACAAATTGCTATCAATCAGTCATATTACCAAAGAATTAAATTGCACAGTACTAATGCACCCTACTTTCTGCCTCCTACAGGATATCAGGACGGGTGTGATTATCGGACGTGGTACTGAGCGCCACGGATTGTACTATGTGGATGAAGTGGCTCAACAGGGTACTGTGATTTTGGCACATGGAACAGAAAACCGAGAAGCCTGGCTATGGCATAGACGGTTGGGACACCCATCCAGTGGTTATTCGCACCTCTTGTTTCCAAAACTTTTCCCTTCGAATGGAAAAACAGACTGTGAAACCTGTCTTCGCGCTAAAAGCCATCGACAACCATTCAAACCTAGCAATACAAAAGTCACTTCACCTTTTTCACTAATCCATTCTGATGTGTGGGGTCCTGGTCCTGTGATGGGGGGGCAGGGTCTTCGGTACTTTATACTATTCGTGGATGATTGCACTCGCATGACATGGGTATATTTTTTAAAAACCAAAGCCGAAGTTTACGAAAAATTTGTCACATTTTATGCTATGATTCAAACCCAATTTAAAACTCAAATCCAAGTCCTTCGATCCGACAATGGGGGGGGGGAATTTGTCAATACATCTATGAAACAATTCTTTAAAACCAAAGGATTAATTCATCAAACCTCTTGTGCCCATACCCCCGAACAAAACGGTGTTTCCGAACGAAAAAACCGTATTATTCTTGAAATGACTCGAGCCCTTTTGTGTAGGTCCGGCTAGGGGAGGATCTAGTCGCCTAATCCTTGTGTACAAACCAACCCGGTTGTGCGGAATCCAACCGAGATAGCAAACCGAGATAGAACACGCAAATGATAAACACACAAGACTCAACGATTAACACCACTTGTATTAAACGTATGAAAGGTCCAGTTACAAGCACAAGGTTTACAAATCAGTCCTGTAAACTCTCTCAGTGTGTGTGTGTGTTTTTCTGCTCTAAGTGTTCTCCCTTGTTCTCTCTATCTGTCTAGCCTTTTTCAAATGAACACAACACACGGGTATTTATACCCAAAACAGCAGGTCTGGTCGAAGGATCAGATAGGATGATCGAAGGATCATCTATCGACCAGAAACAGCTCGAAGGATCCGGATGTACCTCGAAAGATGTGATCTTTCGTGGTCCATCCATCGAAGGCTATCTTTCGAGCTCATCATCGAAGGATATAAGCAATCCTTCGATGACACATCCTTCGACTCAGCCACATTACAAACATTTCTAACTGTTTTGCCAAGTCAAACCGGAGGATGGTTGACTTGGTCAAACTTACATCAAAGACATCGTTTTACATCGTGACCGAATACAGACAAGGTACAGACAAAAGTGCACCAACAAACTCCCCCTTGGCTGTAGCTTTGTCTGGCTGTAGCTTTGTCTCGATCTTCATTCTTGTAAGTTCTCGTGTCTTCAAGTCTTTGACTTCTTTTAAAGTCTTCAATGTCGGAGGATCTTTAAAGTCTTCACGTCTTGAAAGCAGAAAGTGTACCAACAAACTCCCCGTTTCATGTAGGAAGTGTGTTGACAAACTCCCCCTTAACATAAGCTCCCCCTTGAGTTATGCTCGTGAAAGTCTTGATCTTTATGAAGTGAGATCCTTGTGGTGTTGATGATGGTCAGCGACCACTCGATCATCTTCATCATTTGAGTGCCTTCACGTCGTGTCTTCATTCTGAATCTTGTCATCGACCATGTTCTCCTTGCCTTTAGAATCTGCACATGCAAGAAATCTAAACGCGTAATGAGAACAACCGCCTGGAATATAAAATAAACAAACGACACACGTGTGACCATTGTTTAAACAAACACCGTCCGACAGTTTGAAAGTTTAAAGTATTTTATCAATTTCAATTTTAACTTTCAACACTTGCAAATTTCGACCGTTTATGAAGATTTAGTCGTTTTCGGTTTTCGTTCAGGTTTTAGGTAACGAAGACTCGAGTTCCAACATCGTACGATCGAAAATAAGATAAAAATAAAATCTTTTTGGTATTTGAATTTTTCAAAAGTAAAGACTGAAAGCAGTAAATAAATATATACAAAGATGCAGAAACTGAAAGCATTAAATAAATATTTACAGACATTCTTTTTGCGAGTTTCAAGGGTAAGAGAATCATATCAGTGTACGGTCATGTCAAAACGCTCTTGTTGTTCAATTAGTTAACATTAAGATAAGCATCCTATAACAATTATCGGTATTGTTGTCCACTTAAACTCAACTTATCAGATGTAATCATGGCGAGGGGATACGTTAAGGTATGATTTATACTTACCGACCGGTGTTCATCCACATCACGACACATTCCCGTATCAAGGTATGCACGAGGGTTCATCTTACCGGTGAGTATACCGATTATCATCTGTTTGACCGTATATGATGTGAGATTCTCACTTATTTTGATTGAAAACAAGCCCTATGTGATAGAATCACTTATTGATGAGGAACTTGATTTTCATATGTATGAGGGCACAGGAGCAAGTCCGTGAACAGGTCAGTACTTTCGTACAGCAGAGAGACGAACTTGACTCCCGGAAAGAATTTGTGATATTTTATCACTTATTGATGGTTTGGACATGTGATTGTTGATCACTTATTGAGGTCGTATGCAGTATGTACACGTATGTATAGTATCATGGAAGATCTAGACTTGCGTCCCCGTTATTTTTCGGTAAAAGATGCAACCATGATACCCAGATGATAAGCAGCATAAAGACCGAATATCTCAGAACCTCGGCAATCTCTCAAACGAAATTTCGGTACTAAGACCATATGCCAATGAATGGTTCCCACCTGGTCTTCAGTCGATTTAAGTTTATATCACCCTGCACACTTTAAAATGATTGTGAGCCTACCGATACATATTATATAGAGCTGCTTATCGTTTCTCATTTAAGGTTTAAAGAGGTTTGGACAGACCACTGATGTACTATCATTTTCTCTTTTGCTCGCCAGGAAACTCATTTTTGCTTTTCTATTGTTTTTGGGTTTTTGAAATTTTTCAATGTTTTTGGATTTTCAAATTTTGGATTTACTCCCCCTAAAATCAATAAAGTAAGACAAATTTAAAGCACAAAGGTATTTACAAAAATGATTTTCCGATGTTGGTTTTACTCTAGCTTGACCTTAATGCCGTTTACCAATAATAAATAGTCAAATCTTGATTTGTCAAAAGCTTTGGTAAAAAGGTCGGCACGTTGGTCATCGGTGTGGACGTAAGCGACATCGATTAGCCTTTTCTCAAAGCAATCACGTATGAAGTGATACTTAATTTCGATGTGCTTAGTCTTTGAGTGCTGCACAGGATTTTTAGTAATCTGTAAGGCAGCAGAATTATCAACGTAAATAGGAGTAGTTAGGAATTCAAAACCGTAATCACGCATTTGTTGTTGGATCCATAGGACCTGGGAGCAACAACTTGAGGCAGCAATGTATTCAGCTTCACATGTTGATGTAGCGACGCACGTCTGCTTCTTGCACTGCCATGTGACTAGGCGATTTCCCAAAAACTGACATCCAGCCGTTGTGGATTTGCCGTCGATTTTGCATCCGCCAAAATCAGAATCACTGAATGCGATCAAGTCAAAGTTATTATCCCTAGGGTACCATAGACCGGTGTCAGGGTAACCCTTCAAATAACGAAAAATCCTTTTTACAGCTGCAAGATGTGAGGCCTTCGGGTTGACTTGATATCTGGCAAGCAGGCACGTTGGGTACATTATATCTGGTCTTGATGCTGTGAGGTACATAAGAGATCCGATCATCGCGCGGTAGAATGAGGGGCTAACATCTTGACCCTTCAAGTCTGGAGTAATTCCGTGATTTTGCGGCAATGGGGTACCGATGGGCGTTGCATCAGACATCTGGAACCGGCTCAAGATGTCACCAACATATTTAGTCTGATGGATGAATATCCCAGACTCGGTTTGTTGTACTTGTAGGCCCAAAAAGAAAGTCATTTCCCCCATAGCACTCATCTCGAATTTATCCTGCATTACACGCTCGAAATCCCTACACAAAACATCATTAGTAGAACCAAATATAATATCATCAACGTATACCTGTACCAGTAGAAGATCTCCATCTTGTTCTTTGATGAAAAGAGTACAATCGATAAGACCTCTTCGAAAACCATTCTCCAGCAGATAATTAGATAAGGTTGCGTACCAAGCTCGCGGTGCTTGATGAAGACCATATAAAGCTTTGTTGAGCAACCAAACCCGATCGGGATGGATAGGATCTTCAAAACCTGGAGGCTGTTCGACGTACACCTCTTCTTCCACCACACCATGTAAGAATGCACTCTTCACGTCCATCTGGTATACCTTGAAACCTTTGAATGAGGCATAAGCCAGAAAGATCCGAATTGCTTCTAGACGTGCAACAGGTGCATAGACTTCGTTGTAGTCGATTCCTTCAATCTGACGAAAACCTTGAACGACTAGCCTTGCTTTGTTCCGGATAACGATCCCACGGTCATCCTTTTTGCATTTAAACACCCAACGGGTACCAATCTTCTTGTATCCAGCAGGTTTCTCTACGAGTTTCCAGACACCAAGCTTCTGGAATTGTTGCAATTCTTCCTGCATTGCTTCAACCCATGAGCTATCTTTCAACGCATCTTTCCAAGTTCTTGGTTCTTCCTGTGAGACATAACACGCGAAAGACCAATCATTTTGTTGACCAGATTCTCGGATAGTTGCATACAAGCCTGCATTGTTGTTGTTTCGTAACATGTTTCTTGTTTGAACGCCACTTTGTACATTTCCGATGATGTTTTGTTGAGGATGGGTATTGTGAATCCTTGTTTCTGGATTACCTTGAACTGGAATATTTGTACCCAGATTGTTGAGATTCAGATCAACAATCAATTCAAGGCCCGGAATTGACGAAGAGGATGATGCAGAAGTTTCAGCTGTTCTAGGGACATCCACTGGAGGTGTACCCTCTGAAATACCATGTACTGCTGTTGCTGGAGCTTCTTGATCTGCATCTAGAAATTCATCATCCTCTGAAGATTCGTTCAATTCGGTAGCATCTTGAAAATCCTCATTGTCGAGAGCATTGTTGTTCACTGAAGATGGTTCTTGATTGACAATAATGGGACGAACCAACGGTGAATCTGTTGCGTTGTCACTCTCGAAAAACATCCTTGCCGTAGCACTTTCTTCAACGGCTTCAACATTGATCGAATTGAAAAAGTCATCGTACTCAAACATCCAAGGCTGACCAGGATTTCTAACCGGTAAAGTGTGCCTTTGTACTCTGACTTCAGACCATTCCTCGACCCTTTTAGTCTCTAGATTCAAGACTCTTAAGTTTGGGGTGGAATACCCAAGAAAGTATCCCTCAATTGCTCTTGCCCCGAACTTTCCATTAGGATCGATTATCGTGCAAGGAGCTCCAAACGGTTCAAGATATGACAAATCTGGTTTCCGTTTGTTAATAAGCTCAAAGCAGGTCTTGTTGTGTCTTTTGACTGTAAGGACTCGGTTCAACGTGTAACATGCAGAGGACACAGCTTCAGTCCAGAAGGGAATCGGTAACTGTGACTCTACCAACATTGTCCTAGCAGTCTCGATCAATGTGCGGTTCTTACGTTCAGCGACGCCATTCTGTTGAGGAGTATAAGCTGCACTAAATTCGTGAAGAATACCTTTTGAAGTGCAAAACTCCGCCATGGCATGATTTTTGAATTCAGTACCATTGTCGCTACGTATCCGCCTAACCTTCAAGTTGTACAGATTCTCAATCTGAATGATCAAGTTTTTGATAATACCGAAGGTTTCACTCTTGTGTGCCATGAACGCCACCCAAGAAAATCTTGAATAATCATCAGTTATCACGAGGCAATATTGATCATTCCTAATACTTTTGTGTTTGACAGGACCGAATAAATCCATGTGCAAACGTTCAAGAGGAACAGCCACCGTGTTGACTTTCTTTGTAGGGTGTCGCTTCTTCGTTTGCTTTCCTTTTTGGCACGACACACAGACGTCTTGAAGATGAAAATTTTTAAGAGGAACACCATTCACCAATTCATTTGACACCAAATGATTCATTTTGCGTAAGTGAATGTGACCCATTCGTCTGTGCCAAGAGATTGTGTCTTTTTCTGTGGCTTTGGAAACGAAACATGTTGCTTGTGCAGACGTTGTGATAGCTTGGCTCATATCAAGGACATACAAATCATTTATCCTTGGAGCCGACAAGAGAATCCATTCTTTTGGAATTTTGAAGCCGGGTTTCAGCACATAACATCCATTAGCATCAAAGTGTACTGAGAACTGCTTATCACAAATTTGAGAAACACTAAGAAGATTGTGATCAAGTTGTTGTACAAAGTTTATCTTATCAAAGCTAACAACCCCGTTGGAAATCATTCCTTCACCCGTAATATATCCGCCTTTATCTCCAGCAAAAGCAACATAACCTCCTCTAATAGATTTGACGTCGTAGAGAAGCTTTATGTCGCCTGTCATGTGCCTGGATGCCCCACTATCAACAATCCAATGACTACTGACAGTTCCTCCTGGAACACCCTGCACATGAACTCACATAATTAGTTGGAGATGGGGACCCAAGCCATTGTGGTCTTGGGTCTTCCATTTTTATCAACAACAATAACTTCCACCTTTTGATGATTCGGAAATTGTGATGGTCCCCCTGATTCAATAACAGATTTTGGTTTCCAGGTCTGTTGAGTTTTACCAGTTTGATTGTTTGAAAATTTAACTTCGTGATTGTTTGAAGTTCTTGAATTTTCTGGTTTAACTGGAACAGATTGTTTTTGAACCACATCACTTTTAATCGCCTTTTCAATTTTCTTGACCTGTTGGCGTTTCTGTTTCTTTTCCCTTTCTCTTATGAGTCGAGGATCTTGCTTTACAGAAACAGATTGCTGGCGGTCAGTTGGGCCACGGGGATCATCAACTATGCCTTTTTGTTTATGAAGATACGGGCAATTTCGAACAATATGCCCGATTGTTCCACATTCAAAACATGATCTTCGTTCAACAAACCCCGAAGTATCATGTGGTCGTCTTGCCGATGATGAACTTTGTGATCCCGAGGTACTAGGTTTTGAACAACTTGGTTCATTCCTTTTCATTACTGTTACTTTCTGGACAAAATCTAAGTTAGATTGATTTGCAAACTTTTCAATTTTGTCTGTTCCCTTCGATTTCACAAAGTTCACATTCTTCTTCTTATTCTGATTCGGCTTCTTTTGATTCTGAGTCGGTGCTTTACCTTTGGATTTGGTATGATTTTGCTGTTTTTCCACTGTTGGTAATTTCTTGTTCCCAAATTGTTTTCTAACTTCAGCCTTTGGGATAGGAGGACACTGTGTGACTGTAACATGTGGTCCTGTCTTTCCCAAAAACTTACTTGTTGAATTTTCAAAGACTTTACTGATTAAGGATTGATTAACATTCTTAATGGGAAAATCTTTGTCTGAGTAAATTTTATCATCACCAACAAGAGTGTACAGCAAATCCACACTCTCCGACTCTTGTGCAGACGAGGACTCAATTGCAACAGTCTTAGCGGGTTTTGCAGGAGGATCACACAGAATATGATTCTCAAGAGGTATGTCCTCTTCTTTTATCACCGCATCAGACTTTGCTGAATCGGTATCATCAGACTCATCATCAGAAGAATCAGCATCCTCAATCACAACTGGAGAATCCTGATTCTGTTCAGCAGTTACAAAAGTATCTGCTGACACATCTGAATCTGACGATACTTCTTTCTTATATCCGAGTCCTGCTGCAAATTCCTCAACGTCCAAAGGAACAGATGGCTCAAAGTGAGTCCTATATTCCTCATCAGGCAATGCATCAAAATTGTTTCTCACGGGTGGTGGACATTTCTTATAACCTATGCATGTGACATCCCGTTTCTCTTTCTGAACGTCAATGATGTGATCCAACACATAGCTAGAGCTCAAATAACTGTCTAACTTAAGTCGGATCGCCTCACTTTCTGTTTTAACACAAGCCATTTCTTTTTGCATTACCTCAAGACGAGTGATATACAAATTAATGTCCGTTTGTTTTCTGGAAACCATTTTAGTTAACTCTGTTTTATCTTTCTTCAATGTTTCAATCATTGATTTATATTCCTTTTCATGGTTTTCATAAAACATATTGGCTTCAGTGCACTTTGAAAGATCAACTGTCAATTTCTGATTGTGAATAAATGTCACATCATATTTTTCTTGCAAAGCCTCGTGCTTGCTTTGCAATTCACACCACTTATCATTCACTAAAACATGTTTGTCTTGCAATTCAAACAAACTAGCTTGTAAAGCATCGTGTTTGCCTTGCAATTCAGACATGTTTGCTTCCAAATCAGCACATCTAACATTCAAACTATCACAATTATCACAGCTAACAGAAGTGGGTTCATCGACACATACCTGACTTGATGAACTGTCGACATTAGCCATAAAGGCTGAATGGAGAGAAGACGAAGAATAAGCAGCTTGATCCACCAAAATAGATCTTCTTTGAATTCCTGCTGCAGCTTCCTCCAATAGCTCATCAATATTTGCATCGACTGACGCACTTGATGTGTCATCCACATGATCATCGCCTGAAGCGGATGAATCTTCATCTGAACTTCCACTGTAACCGGAGCTGTCTTCATCTTCAGAAGATTCACTACCATTGGTGGAAGATTCTCCACCACTGGCGTGTTTAAGATCCTTGACAACTTCAGCAAAACAAGCTGTTCCATCTGGAGCATCGTTTCCCAACTGAATAGACCAATCACAACCTTCATCTACTTGAACCACAAGTGCCTGGTTGGCATTTGATGGTCCTGCTTGAGTCTGGTTGTTGACAGGCACCAATGTGCGAACATTGTTCCTATTCTGGTTCTGCTGGTTGCCTTGATTTCTGAAGGGATTCTGGTTTCCATGCTGAGATGGCCTTGTACATTCCCTTTTAAAATGACCACGTTCACCACAATTGAAGCACTTTACAGCTTCCTTGTCGAACCCATACTTGGTGTCTTTCTTGCTTTCCAAGCTGGTTCGGCCTGTTCTTTCCATAAAATCTTTTGCTCGCCTAACAGCACTGGCAAAGGCCCACTTGATGTCCATCATCTCCATCTCCTCTTTATCTATCTGCTGATAGTCTTCTTGTGTCAGATTAATGTTGCCAATCTGACCTTCCACTAATCCACAGTATGCGCTCACCAAAGTGTTTAGCAGCTCCATGTGTTCCTTTGCTACTTCCACACTAACTTTAGAAAAGCTTGAAGTGTCGAGCCGTACTGTATTTGGCTTAGATTGCTGACTAGCAGATGATGTACTTCCATAACATGCTTGCTGTGGAGGATGAAGTGGATTCCCGAACATATCAGTTGCTCTGATTTGCTGTTGCTGTTGTGGTGCTGGTTGAGGAGTTGGATTAAGCGGATTTCCAAACATGTCTGTTGTTGGAGGAGGAGTGCCATACAAGCTCGTGCTAGACACAAATGCTGTTTGAATTGGAGCGTGTGAAGATGGTTTTGTAGAAGTGTTAGAAGTTCCATAATAAATCTCAGGATTTTGTGTTACTGGAACTCTTTTTGCCTTGAGAGTTTCTTCCTGATTCTTGTTTTCCAGGAGTTGAGCAAAATCACTGAAGCTTGTTGTATCCAAAGTGCCATTGTACCTCATGATTTCTAAGAAATTATTCCATTGAGGTGGCAGTGCATCTGCAAACTTCTTCACTATCTCTGCTGAAGTCGTTACCACCCCAGTATTTGCCAATTCAGTTAGCAAATGAGTAAATCGACTTGTCAAATCTCCTAGAGATTCATTCTGCATACAAATAAAACCATCAAACTCTTTCTTCAGCAGTTCTTTTCTCAATTGACGTGTCGCTTCATTTCCTACGCCCCTTGTCTTCAATGCGTCCCACAACCTCTTTGTCGTCTTGTAACTGACAAATTGATGATATATATCTTTACTTAAAGCCTGAGTGAGAATGGCGTATGCCTTCTTTTCCAGATCATAGACCTTCTTCTGATCTTCCGTAAGATCTGCAAACGTGGCAGCAGATGATGCGGCAACCTCTATTGTTTGATCGAAATCGGTAATGAACCGCAACCACAATTCTGTATTTTGACCAAGAACGTATGTATGAAATCTACCAAACCATCCCGGATATTCACTTAAGTGCATCAACTTTGGAGGCCTATTCAAACTTCCTGTTTCACTTTCGCTTAGCAAAATGCTTTGAACACTTGGAGCTTGATTTGATACAAATGCCCATTGACCGGTAGATGTAGCATTAGCTTGCGAACCCGAATCCGGAGCTGGAGTACCAAAATACATCTCTGCATTTACCGGAACACCCCACATCGAATTCATTTTTGATCAAGAAGAATAATACCAGCCGAGGGATACCTGTCGAAAGACTTGAAAAACACAAACTGTTAAACACAAACAGACTAATGATCGAAAGATCAACACCTGTTCGAAGGATCAACAGGGTTCGAAAGATCACTGTTGAACTTTCGAACAATGATTTCGAAAGATTCTCTACACGAAGGATCCTTATCCTTCGAAAACGTACTGTAGACCGAAAGATGAACACGAAAGATGACTTCGAAAGACTCCCCAGTCGAAGGATCCTAGTCTTTCGAAAATGAGCAGTAGACCGAAAGATGTATGTTTCGAGAATATTCCTTGGAACGAAAGATAAGTCTCACACTTCGAAGGATGCTCGAAGGATAACTATCTGTCGAACCTCCTTTGGTCGAAAGATGATCTTTCGACTTCGAATAATATCCTTCGATCTTACTGACACGGTTGACAAATGTGACAGGTTGGCAAAAAGTTGATGGGTTGGTGAGAACTTTCGGCAGAAAGTATGTTCAGACCATATCTTCCAGGTCTGAACATGCAGGTTTTCACCAAACAGGTAATGTCCAATATTTTAATCAAAATACAACTTCCAACACACAAACACTTTGAAATTTAAAATTTTTAAGATCAAATGTGTAATATTATGATGAACACTATGAAGATAGCAAGAACACTTATAAATTTTCGGTGAAATTTAAACTTCCGAACACAAGACTTTGCTAAAATGTTTAATGAAAACCAAAAACTAACATGAGAACATGATGAACAACAAGGTTTTCAACAAAACACCAAGCAAACATACAAGCTTAAACCCGATTTTAACAAGTTTTTCCAGAAAAATATAAACTTCAAACACCCGAAAACACTCGGTTTTAACAAGGAGAAGAGCCAAGGCTCTGATACCACTTGTAGGTCCGGCTAGGGGAGGATCTAGTCGCCTAATCCTTGTGTACAAACCAACCCGGTTGTGCGGAATCCAACCGAGATAGCAAACCGAGATAGAACACGCAAATGATAAACACACAAGACTCAACGATTAACACCACTTGTATTAAACGTATGAAAGGTCCAGTTACAAGCACAAGGTTTACAAATCAGTCCTGTAAACTCTCTCAGTGTGTGTGTGTGTTTTTCTGCTCTAAGTGTTCTCCCTTGTTCTCTCTATCTGTCTAGCCTTTTTCAAATGAACACAACACACGGGTATTTATACCCAAAACAGCAGGTCTGGTCGAAGGATCAGATAGGATGATCGAAGGATCATCTATCGACCAGAAACAGCTCGAAGGATCCGGATGTACCTCGAAAGATGTGATCTTTCGTGGTCCATCCATCGAAGGCTATCTTTCGAGCTCATCATCGAAGGATATAAGCAATCCTTCGATGACACATCCTTCGACTCAGCCACATTACAAACATTTCTAACTGTTTTGCCAAGTCAAACCGGAGGATGGTTGACTTGGTCAAACTTACATCAAAGACATCGTTTTACATCGTGACCGAATACAGACAAGGTACAGACAAAAGTGCACCAACATTTTGATCGAATCTCAGGTCCCTAAATCCTTCTGGCCGGAGGCAGTTGCAACTTCTGTGTATCCGCTGAATCAGCTTCCCACAAAAGCTCTTAAATTTAAGACCCCCTTAGATTGTTTGTCTAAGTCTGCCAGTATTCCTCATCCTCTTACCCTTGAACCCCGAATCTTCGGGTGTACCTCATTTGTTCATATACCCAAAACCAATCGAAACAAGCTTGGCCCATGTGCTGAAAAATGTGTATTTGTCGGCTATGGGGTCGATCAAATAGGTTACCGGTGTTATAATCCAACAACTCGTCAAATGTTCACCACAATGAATGTTGACTTTCTTGAAACAAAATACTTTTATAACACCCAACTCAGTGGTCAGGGGGAGAATAACAGTATAGACACTCTGAGCTGGTTAACCCAAATTCCCTCATCTGAAGAAGTTACGACAGAAAACTATCACAGTACTGCGAGTCCTTCAAACACAGACACACAATCCGCGGAGCACAGTACCACTGAAGAAAGTCCATCCAACGTGATGCCTGAGGTAAGAAATACTGAGAACCCTGAAGGTTATACGTCTTATAACTATGAGACAACAGGGGAAAACATAGAACCGACAAATACAAAACATGTTGATCCAAATGTTGAACAGGTTGAAAATCAGGTTGAAAATGAGCCAGTAGTGGTTGAACATGTTGAACCACCAGGTGCAGCAGAGACAACCGGAAGATACTCTCTTCCTCCCAGAGCCAATAGAGGGGTTCCCCCAAAACGGTATTCCCCAGAGAGGGAGACTAGAAATTCAAGATATCCTGTAGCTAATATGGTCAACGGGAACTTATCTAACAGTGCGAAAGCGTTTGTTACTTCTCTATACACTGAACAAATACCTAATTCCGTAAAGGAAGCTCAAGGTAAGAAGAACTGGGAAGAAGCAATGGAAGTGGAGATGCGTGCTCTCATGAAAAACAACACGTGGGAGAAATGCGTTCTTCCTAAAGGAAAGAAAACAGTTGGATGCAGGTGGGTGTATTCGATTAAATATAAACCAGATGGTTCCATTGGGAGATACAAAGCTCGGCTTGTAGCCAAGGGTTACACTCAGACGTATGGGATCGATTACTCTGAGACTTTTTCTCCGGTTGCAAAAATGGATACCATTAGAGTTCTCTTCTCCGTAGCAGCCAATAAGAAGTGGCCTCTTCACCAGTTTGATGTTACAAATGCCTTTCTCCATGGAGACCTAACAGAAGAAGTCTACATGGAAGCACCTCCAGGTTTTTCAGGGGGTTTTAAAGAAGGGGAAGTTTGTCGGTTGAAAAAATCCCTTTATGGGCTAAAGCAGTCTCCTCGGGCGTGGTTTGGGAAGTTCACTTTGGCCATGAAAGAGTATGGGTATCACCAAAGTAACGCTGATCATACTCTGTTCCTCAAGAGAAGAAACGACCTTGTAACTTGCTTGATCATATATGTAGACGACATGATTATTACCGGAGATTATACAGAAGAAATAGCACGGCTGAAAAGGAATCTGTTTTCAAAGTTTGAAATGAAAGACCTTGGGAATCTTAAGTATTTCCTCGGGATAGAAGTTCTCAGGTCTAAGCAGGGGATTTTCATCTGCCAAAAGAAGTATGTCTTTGATCTCCTAGCAGAAACTGGGTTGATTGATTGTAAACCAGCAGATACTCCAATAGTGGTGAATCACAATCTTCACATGGAACTCAATGGAGAACTTGCAGACAAAGAAAGGTATCAACGGCTTGTGGGCAAGCTAATTTATCTCTCTCACACTCGCCCTGATATAGCTTATGCTGTTGGAGTGGTGAGTCAGTTCATGCATCAACCTCAAGTTGCCCACATGGAAGCTGCTCAGAGAATTTTAAGATATCTCAAGGGAACGGCAGGCCATGGTGTGTTGTTCAAAACAAATGGACATTTAAATGTTGAACTCTACACTGACGCAGACTGGGCAGGGGATAAGGGAAACCGAAGATCAACATCAGGATATTTTTCCTTGGTTGGTGGGAACCTCGTTACCTGGAGGAGTAAGAAACAGAAAGTAGTCGCTCTATCGAGCGCAGAAGCGGAATTTAGAGGTATAGCTCGAGGGTTAAGCGAAGTTCTGTGGATCAGGAAGCTGCTAGAAGACATTGGTTTTTCCCAAAAGGCTCCTAGTAAAGTCATGTGTGACAATACAGCTGCAATACAAATCTCAGAAAACCCAGTTCAACATGATCGAACAAAACACGTGGAAGTAGATCGACATTTCATCAAAGAAAAGTTGGAAGCAAGAATCATAGAACTCCCTCATGTTTCGTCAAAAGATCAACTCGTAGATATACTCACAAAGGCAGTCAACGGAAACGCGTTTAGTAGCTGTTTGAGCAAGTTGAGTATTGGTGACCCCACTACTCAACTTGAGGGGGAGTGTCGGAAATGAGAATAATAGATAGTGTAGGGACTAGTGTGTAAAGTGGTGTCCTATATAAACACCATTCTTGTAACCCTAATTTCTTGAACAACTTCATTACAATACAATTTATCAATACAATTCAAACCCAATTCAGAGATTACTCTCTATACCAAACAACAGTAGCTGTGTCTGTGTTCATATTAGAGGTCTTGAGTTCTAGCTATCTTGGAAGATTGGCTTGTTTATGAATGGTATAACATGCTTTTATAGTAGAATAGATATGTTTTTATAGGTTTTTTTTGGTGTGTTTATGGATCCAGATTGCAGCCACATTAGAATAATGGGTGTTTGCAGTTGGTTAATGTGCTGTTAACATTAATTCTATTTGCAGCTAACCTTTATTTTATTTTTTTAAGTTTTAACAACAAAAAGATTAAACTGAATAGGGTAGATAGTCATATGTAACCACCAAACCAACCGAAACTAGAACCAAATGCGTAATATTACTGAATTACATGGGTATATGGGTCTGCACGCCAATGACACAAACGGAGATTTACTATCTTGCACCTGTTATTGATCCAAATGTTTAAACAAGGTTGTCAAAATTGAGATCTTTCATCTCCATAAGATTCTACTCAGATCATGTCTTAGACGATCTGGTTTTAGGATTTTGTTCTACCTTAACGAAGTTTGTCGATACATGTGGGTCATTTTTTTATTTTCTTAATTCCGAATATTGGATCATCCTATGCAAGATCTTATACATAATCAACATATTTTCAGTTGAACAATATTATATAATCATAAAATCTTAAGATCGGTTTGTTAACAACCTCGTGTTTAAATTTTATATCAAATCCGAATTTTAGTTTTTGACTTAGTACTATAGTTCCATAAAGCTATTTAACCAATTTATCAAGTATATAAGAAACTTTAACAATTTAGATCTATTTTACATGGCTTTAAATAATTCCAAAGGAATCATAATTAACTACTGCAGCTGAAACTAATAGTTGTTAGTTTGAAATGGAACATAAACTTCATTGAAAGGATCATAGATTGAGTGTTCTGTCTCTCCCCTCTGCACTAGCGATTCTTTCGGTTCCAGAAAACATCTTCCCCAACAACACTCGTTTATAAAGTGTTTGTCAACATTCCTTACATTAACACAACAAGCCATTTTTTTTCCTCTTTTACCTTTTGAGTATAAAGTAATGGATGTCTCAACCGTTTAGATAAACCAAAACCAAAAGAAGTTGACACCAATGAAAAAGATCAAGATTTCCGTGGTGGTAATGCAACTTCGACTTAGACCTTGTTTCTGCATTACCAAGAATATATGTATAATGGTTTATTGTTAGAAAGCAACACGATGTTTCTTTTTATACGACCTACTTGGCGCATATTCGAATTTGAAGCAATTGGATAAAAGAAGTAATGGACTACAAAACAACCCAACTTCAACTTAAAGCGCGTATATATAACTTTTGATCCATCAGGAGTTGGAACCCGTAAAACATGGACCATTGTGGTTATGTGATTTGTTAAGGATCTTGTGGCAAAAAAAATGTCTTTCTCAATGATGTTCAGTTCAGGTCTTATATAGCTCAAATAACCCAATAGACCCCAGTCTCACTGAAGATAAACTGAGTAAATCAACGCCCTCTGTAAGGTTAGGATGCTGATCATTGCACGTTCGTGAAATGTCCTACAAGGTAACTAGTTGTGCTTGTGTCCATTTGTGGTTTGCCTATATATATACCAGGCACTGCAGATTCTTAATTAATGTTTTATTACAGGTAAGAAGATAAACAGCTAATAAAAAAGGATAGAATCCAAGTGGAACTTAAAAAGAATCTTGACGAAGAGGCGGTGCAATTAAGAAAGAGGAAACGGAATGTAGTTCAGAAAAAAGTTCACTTGTAATTGTACTAACAGTTAGCCTGCATTAATGTTAACGAGAATATAGCAACGTTGTTTTATCTTTCTGACTCATTTTGTTATCATGAATATGGTGATGGTGGTGTGTTGGGATAAAGCTTGGATGTTGCTTGAAAGAAGAAGAATCACTGAACAGCAACCACGTCCCATATTGAAATCGAACCTAGATGGTGAACAACATGGGCGAAACTTTTAAGGGGCGGGTGGGGGCGGCCAACCCCCAAACTTTTCGCTCAGTAGTGGAGAGTATGTAGTTTTCATATAAATTTTTTTGGATATATACGTTTTCGACCCCCCGGTTTTATAGAAAATTTTAGGTCCGGTGGCTGAAATCTCAAGCTTCACCACTGGTGAACGGTTGTGATTGTTGTGGAGAGGATGCAGATGGTTTTGGGGATGAATGGTGAATCCCCATACATGGGGAATCACTGTAGCTACCGCAAATCTCATCTCCATGTTCAAGATTCTAGTGTAGAACATAAATGTGAGAAAACTTATTTTTTTTCCTAATAACTTAGAGATTAGGGGGTAATGCAGACGTTGATGGGAATGCTCTTACAGTTCTAAGTGTTCTCTCGGTTGTAACACTTTTGATCTTCGTCACCAACTAAAGTTAGAGTTTCTGTCAAAATATATATGTAATGATCAATATCCACTTGTTTTTTGGGATATCCTGTAATTGTTACAACAGAACACTGTTTTACCACTTCCTGAATGCTCATCCCAATTCGTAATATCAAGCATTGAACAAATCGAAAAGCCTTCCAAAAAAAAACAAAACTAAATCAACAACATAATAACATATGCTAGAGTTAATTCAACCATAAAACAGTACAAAACACGACATAATAACATAGATTAAAAAAGAATCCACTTCACACCTTTAACTCCTATGCTAAATCGTAAAAATCCTCAACTCAACGAACTCGATTTCTCAGAACTTTGAAAACTCAAATAATACCGTCAAGTGATGCCTGTCAAGATCCAGATAACGTAGAGCAGATATGAAAGCTGCTGGATTTGGACAGACGCTAGAATCTGAAGTGTTGGAGGTTGGCTTCCATCCATTTCAAAAACCATTAGTGTTACAATTAAGCGAACAATAAGAACCCTACGTGTAATTTCAAAAATTTTGGGACCAAAAACGTTACAACGAACCAGGCCACTTAACCAACATAGACCAACTAAGGTGTTGTTTGTTTTTGCTTAAAACGTCTGCAAAGAGCCTATGTCTGCAGGCGGGCAGACATAAGGCCTTGAAGACTGTTTGTTTTTTTTTCTTTAAACAAATCTGAACTCACATTTTTTCATCTTAAAAAATAAGCTATAGATCCCCTGCTTAAAACATCTTCACAAGAACCAAAACAAAAACCCTAACACAAATGAAGACCCAGCCCTTATACACAGACACAACACTCCCCTCATCCACCTCTCGATTCCCCTCTTCTCTCTCAAATCGAGTCGCCGGACTCCGGCGACGGTACCACCACCATCCGACACCCGATGCCCCTAAAACTGACACGAATCGGAAAAAAAAAAAGAAGCTTTTAAAAGTAGGAAGGACTTGCGATTTGAAAGTGGGATGACCCAGGTGCTTACCGGAGTGAAATGCGGCTGCCGATGTTTGATTTTGTCCCCTCCGTCGCTTGAAACTGGTCACCGGTCGTCACCGGCTCCATCACCGCCGCCGCAGCGGCGGCGCCACCCCCTTCTTCCTTCTTCGTTCTCTCTAGCTCTCCTGTTCTCTCTCGCTCTCCTGTTCTCTTTCTCTAGCCACCGACGTTCGCCACCGTGTGCCGCCACCATGACTATCTTCATCATCATCAATAACATCACCGGCCGGAGTCCGGCCAAGTTTTAGAGAGAGAGAGTGGCAGTGTGGTGGGGTATAATTGTGATTGATAGAATTATTGTGGAGGTGGTGGTTGTATTATGGTTTTTTTATGTTATAAAACAAATAGTATTATATTTTATCCAGTTTATAAAACAAACAGTATGTTTATAAAACAAACAGTATTATATTTTCAACTTGCAGACCTTCAGACCACATCTTCAGTTGCAGACATAAAATCAGCTGAAATCAGACTGCACAGTTTTTGTCTGCAAAAACAAACAGCACCTAATAGTGGATTGGGCTTCATACTGTATCATGTGCGAATCAATACATTTCCTATAAAGATTGTATCTGTAAGCTGTGTGACTAACAATGTCAAATTTACCAATAGCATGTCATTAACACATTTGATAGAAACAAAACTTCAACAGTTAATACCAAAGTCCAAATAAACAGACACAACACCGTGTCAGATCGTCTCAACCGACAAGAACTGTGAACGACACATCAAACTCCTCGGATTTACAACAATATTAAACCCAACCATAAGCATGTGAGCCACACGAGCAGTGGCTAACGGCTAATTAGCAGCACTTGGTTCACCTAATGAACATTACTCCCCAATCGGTTTCCTCTTTCTACCAAGAACAGAAGCCTTTTGAAACCTCGGTCCACCCATACGCCAGCTCTTAAATGCCGCAGTTGATGACTTAGCAGCATCATACACTTCAAAATCAAGAAATATACAACATTTCAAGTTATTTATATTCTTATATTCAAAATGTTTAGAAATAAGAAGCAAATAAAATGGGTATTCAAATCTCACATTTTGTTTCTTCTTTCGTTAATAGCGATAAAAACTTCGGGCCCAGTATCGATGCTGATGTATGCGCCTTGATCAAAACTTCCTTATACCTTATCTGGAAAGCAACCAAGAGTAAAGATCCAATAGTTTTGTCACCGATCCTGAACCGTTAAGCAACAAACACAATTAAAAAAGCGGAAACTTGCAGCAATAAAAATACAAAATCCATATAAAAAAACACTCACAGTTGCACTATCTTGCATCCTAACTGATAAAAATACGAGCATCGAGATCTTAAGTCCACGTGTGCACCATCAGCCCCAATTTCTTCTCGAGTTCTGGCATAGAAACACGATATACACGATAGCAATAAGAATGACTATAATAATATCAGCCAAATGCATAAATCATGAAACCCAATTGAGCGGAAATATTCGGTCGTATTACTTCTTATTATAACATGGAGGAACGTTGACGGATGCTGCCTGTCTCAGGTGCAGTTCACTAGCGAGCCAGAACGGTAATTCTACCTTTGACCTAGGTTCTATCTGTTGTAACAACAACGATATTCGCATTAGAAACAGTTATCGTTATCAACATACGGAATTGATGATTATTATTAATTTAGTATTAAAACTTACTTACCCTGTTTGTTTCATTGGATTGAAGTAAACCAACTCCGTTTACTGCTTCGAGGAACACCGCTGGAACAAGCTATCGAAATAAGGTCACCATTTTAGACGTATGAACTTTTTATATCAAGTAATGTGATTATGTGAATGCAGAATTGAAAAGAAGAAAAAAATTCAACCTCTTCATCTGCTAAGATGTCATCGATATCGTAATATTTCGCCATGAATGAAGCAAGAACCAACTGTTTGCCACCACAACTCACTGAAAATCAACATCTTAAGCCCTAGTTACTCAATTACACATGCTAATTAATTGAATTTGTAGCAGATGCATAACAATACAACTACCAAAACCCTAGAATACGATATGAACTAAAACGGAACGACATTTTGTTCTGTAATCAGTTAATCTAAAGCAAATCAATCAATTTACAAACTTTAATATTAAATTAAATGACGAATCAGAACCCTAACCCTAGAATAAGTGAAATTGGGCGAAAATAATACCTTTGAAGATTCGTAACAATTTCCGATTGCAGTGAAGAAAAGTGTGGGTGTTAATGGCGCCGGAATTTGTTGGAGAAGAACAGAAATTGAGAGAGAGATCTGAGTTTTTTGGGGAAGGCGGCAAATCATCTGAAAGAAAACAAGGGGATTTAAAATGAATTAATTTTATTGATTTTGTAAATATAATAATTATAAACAACAAAAAAAACCGATACCGGCCCACTAGTCTGAGCCCAACCCATCAGTTATCAGAAAACCAATGGGCATATCCACAACCCAGTAGAGGTAGAGGTGCACAAACCGGTTAATTTTAATAACCGGTTCGGTTAACCAGTTATACCGGTTAATTTGACTTTTTGACTTTAACTGGTTACGGTTAATTAACCGGTTATTTTGTGCACCTCTAAGTAGAGGTGCACAAATCGGGTTTATTCTAAAACCCGGGTGGTTCAGGTATGCCTAGTACTAGTCAGATACTGAACTTACATCAATGATTTTGTAAAAAGTTAGCTTTTAAAAATCATTATTGAAATTGTGGTGTTTGTGCTGATAGCAACAGATGTAGCTGCTTGACGGCTGGACATTCCAGATGTTGAAGTTGTAATAAATTACAGCTTCCCGTTGACCACATAGGATTATATCCAGATCGAGAACTGGACCCGTTAACAAGAAGGGTGTTGCACATACTTTATTTCATGAAGGAGCCTTTTATATATGCTTGACTATTGTATGCTACATTTAACTGAGTTCAAGGTTTGTGACAAGGCTCTACTGAAATTAGAATTAGATTAGACCACTTAAAAATAAAGACAGATTTCATAATAATAATAAAAAAAACTGCATCTTGTTGCACAACCAAATCACATAAAAAACCAAACAAATGCTACTACTACATTATGTCCTCCTCTAGCTCCTTGCTTTCATTCATCAGATTACTTTGATTTTCCGGAGGCGAAAACAGTTGTACTACCACTTCTTCTACGCTTTCTCCTAGTCGTGATTCAAGATTTTCAATTAGCGGGTCAATTTCCACAAAAGAAGATGGCCTAATGTTGGTGATTTCAGACTTTGTAAGGTTTACATTTGGTCGCAAACTCAGCAATGCTCTCCCTTGTTTGACTGCAAGCAGGTGTGCTCACCAGGTAGTCGTAAACCTTGAACTCTGAAGGTGCTAGTGGAGCAAGAACCCGTGTGGGATCGTTTGCAGCCCCTCTAGAACGTAGAAAGTCAACTACTCGCATTTTCTTTCAGTATCTTCATCGCTAGAAACCGAGTACCTGAGTTGAATAGATAAAACTAAGTGAGGCGATTGAAATAGCCACCTACGGTTTATTATCACTTTAGAAAGGTGAACTTTGTTACATATAATGTAATGAATTACATCCTACACTTAGACGACAACGCTCAATTGCATCTTCAATGGTAACACTCATAAGAGCATCGTTCACTACCAAACAAATTACACAAAACTTCAAAAAAGCATCATTTACTAAATCAACTAAGTTAAGCATTGAAAGAAAGAGTAAAGATACAATCCCTTGAAAATGGTGAGTAGAGATTGTTTTCATAGCTCCTCCTCGTAAAACAACTATTATAACATAACCAAAGCCAATTAGAACCTAAAAAACGCAAAAGTATTCATCTTGGTTTTAAAAAGCGTGCCTAGGTGCAAGGCGACCTCAGGCGTAGGGGCTGTCACTTCAGGCTACATAAGGCGAGTGTGAGGCGCGATTTTCAGGCAAAAATCCTTTCAGGCAAAAATCCGGTTGAATTGAAAGGGTAGAAGAAGAATGAAACACTTGGGCATTGTGACATGTTTGGGCCTTTTTAGAGCCAAAAGGATTTCATGGACTGGGTAACAACTTAAAAAAGTTGACCCAGCCAGAGGATTATCTGTGTCCGGGTCTTAAATTTTTTGGTAGTGCTAATACCCGGATCGGGTTCAGGTCCGAGTATTGGCCAGAAATTCCGTACCATGTGTACCCGGGTTAGGGTTCGGGTTTCTATGCCCGGATATTAGAATACCCTATTTCAGGGTTCGGGTATAGATCAGGTTTTTATATTCATTTTTTTGGGCATAAAACATAGAAAGTTAAATGGAAACGTTTTATTTCATAAAACATAGATTTAAAACACACGTCACAGAAATAACAAACATAGGTAGCGTCAAATAAGATGATGAACATAGATAGCTTCGAATAATTTAATCGTCTTCGTTTATTCTTCATCTCGACTTAACCCAAATATCAAACCCATATTTATACCCAATCATGAACCTAAAATCAGCCCAAAAAGGGCTCTAAATAGCCCCAAACGACTATAAAGCCGTTACATAATGGTAAAAAAAAAAACAGCTGTGAACAACATGCATTTCAACAGTAATACCCAGTGGAAACCCGGGCCGGGTTTTTTGAAAACCTGATGCGGGTATTATGTAAACATAGGTAAGGGTATAAACCCGGGTACGGGTTTTTCAAAAACCTGTTCGGGTATAAAAACCTGGTTTTAAAATACCCGGGTCCTGGTTTTTTCCTTCGGGTTCGGGTTTTTTGTGCACCTCTACAACCCAGTAACCCGTTGCACGTAATTATAGTCACTAATTCAGGTTATTAATGAAAAGACGACTCATTTAACCCGAAATATTGTTATTCAGTAGTTCAGTTCTCATGACATACAATGTGCCAATGTGGTTTGAACGGCAGCGGTTTGGAGATTTCGCATAAGCCTAGTAGTGCAAACATAATGCAAGAAAACCGATAATCAAGCAGAATCTTGCTCAAGCATTTTAGCTTAATTAAAAGTCCTCGTCCTAAAGTTTTTAAAAATTTGGTGGCACACAATGATACGCCCCGCTTGCGGTATGCTCATATAATGTATATATGCGTGGGCGCTCGGGGGGCAAAAGTGAAAGTGCACTAATTTTAACGTTATTTTACTAATTTCGTGAAAATAACGTTAAAAGAGGGGGACGGTTAATCATGCATCATGTGGTGGCGTTGATAGCCAAAAGACATGGGGGTGCATGCACTAATCGGCGTTTGTCTCAATTGCTGAGTGTTATGTGCCTTATGTCCAAGGCTTGATGCAAAACCACAATTGAGCCGGGGGTCTCATTGGAAGCAGCCTCTCTATTCCTACAAGGTAGAGGTAAGGCTGTCTACATCTCACCCTCCTCAGACCCTACCTTAGCTTTGCTATTGGTGGGATATACTGAGTATGATGATGATGATGATGATGATGATGATGATGGTGGCACACAATGAGCTAACTATCTCTGATTTTGCATATTGCGTGAAAAAAGGTTAGCCTTGTGAATGTGAGGTGTGACAAGAAGAAAATCACTAAATCATCCAAGTGTATGATTAAAGGGGGAGAAAAGATAACATCAAAATTAGATCATATTCTTATAATAACATTTTAAATTAGATTAAATATATCATTTTATATTCTAATCATAAACAACTTTTAAAAGTTAACTTTTTAAAAAAAGAAAAAAAAATAAGGGCTTTTAAAAAGTTAAATAGCATACAAACAAAGCGTAATAGATGAAAAGAAACAAATTTAAGTTTGATTTTTCGCACGGAAACAAATTATTATATATAACAAACTAGTTAAATTTCAGCCCGCGCGTTGCGGCGGGAGCCAATGACAGCAAAACGCGTGTCAGTAACGGCAAGCAGATACCGAATATCAAAACATAAATAAAAATGTCGTGAAAAGGATAGTCAATCCGTAAAAAAAAACGATTTTAAATAACCTAATATATAATAATAATAATAATAATAATAATAATAATAGGACCCACACGTGCTACACATTGGAAATTCGGTTGTTTTCAGTTCAGTTATTACGGTGCTAACACGTTAAAATATGGATGAGCTCGGTACCGGTAACGGCGCCGAAAGTACCGATCCGGAAAATCATCGAAATTAGGTACCGGCACCGAAAATGCTCGGTACAATACGGTATGGTATTTGAAGGTAAAAATCAATAAATATAGATATGGTGCTAGACCGGTGTCGAACCGAAAGTAACGATTCTGAAAATGCCAAAAGGTGGGTACCAAATTGGTACCGAAAATGATTTGGTATAGTAAATTTGGTACCGATACGATACCGGTTTGATTACAGGATTTGATACGATTTGCTCATCAATAATCTAAATATCCAAGTTTATTTTGCATGCTACAATTCATTCATTACGTAAAAAGACAAAAAATAAAGCAAAATAATTTGTTGTGTATATAAAACCTCATTCAAACGAAACACAGTTTACTTACTGTGTGTATGAAAAGTAATCTAAACTGTGCAATTACTTGCATTGCTACGTTGCTACAGGATTTGATGAGCTCGGTACCAACCGGTATCGAAAATACCGTTACCGAAATCCCCAAAAGTGGGTATCGGTACCGAATATACCTGGTACAGTACGGCTTGATACGGTAGGTACTGGTACGGCACCGGTATTTGAGGGTATAGCCCGATGAATACCGGTGCCGAACGGATACCAAAAATACACTCAGTTTGATAAATTTGATACCGGTATCGATACCCGATACTATTCATTAATTTCTATTTTTATTATTCTTCATTCATTTCTCTTTTTATTATTTATTACCGTTCATTTAGTTGGTTTTTTAATATAAGGATAATTTTTTAATATAAGGATAACTAGGGTTAAGACCCGCCCGCGTTGCGGCGCGGGTACATCGTAAATATTGAATGGATTAGTCCAAACGTTATATGATGCATTAACCATATGAAAACACATATTTCGACGTATCCAGTTGAACTTAGTGTAACCTGTATAAGCATTGTGATTGGATCAAACGTAAAGTAAATGGAATTCATATCGAACAATCATAACGTATTATATGTGACCCAACTCATACACAGAAAACGTAACAGGTATGAAGGAAAATATGCACATGTAATCGAAAGGGATTAATTAGAGCTTTCGAAAAAAATGGAGAAAAAAAAACCATAATTTGACTCCACTCGGTTCGAAACAAACTTTACGAAACATACATAAAATAAACACGAAAACATATTATATTTGACCTAAATCATTTCCCAAAAAAGTTTACCTCAAAACGTAGAACAACTTGAATTTATACCAAAACGTACGTAAAAATATGCACGTAAAAATGGTTTCTTTAAACGAAAGCGTATTATATTTTACCTGACTCGTCTATAAAAAAGTTTACGTCAGAATATAGAACAAATCATATTTATACATACCGGTACATAAAATATGCACACAAAAATTAGTTTTTAAGCAAAGGAAGAATAGGGGTAAACTGAAAGAAAATATTAGTAAAAAATTTAATAAGTTAAAAACGTTCGTAAAACCGTGCCAAGTAGTACCAATGCCACAACGACATCGACTCTCAACATCGTAAAAATAAAATAGATCAAATGGTAAAAATTACACAGAACGAAAAGTAGACTAAAATCGTTGAACCATGCACACCCGTTACAGTGTCTTAATGCGAATAAATTAAGCAGAAACGTAAAATGTAGAAAATAATAACTTAGTTTATCTACGACCCGCCCGTTGCGACGAACTTTACAAAAGGGGAAAAATGGACGCGTTGCGACGGGTCTGTCAAATATGAAAAAAATAGAGCAAAAACGTTGAACCTCACATGCACGCTACGACATGTTAACTCGCAAAATTTAGAATGAAACGTAAAACGAAAAACTTGCAAAAGATAAAAAGTATGGGGGACCAAAGTTGTAAATAACAAAGTGTTGTGTTAAATTATAAAAGATGGAAAACTTAGAGTTAAAAGTAAAAAAAAGGGGGTTTAAAATGTAAAAGATAAAACTTTTAGGTTGAAAGTGGAAAATTAAGTTTTTTTTTTAAAAAAACTCATAAAGCACAATGTACAAATGCTTATGCACAAAAAACTTGCAAACTTATATAGGTTTTAATATGAACGCGGGTTGTGTTTGAGTTGACCTTATATTAGCCAACCCAAAATTGAATTGCTTTTATGTCATGTTTCGAGTCATGTGAATTGCGGTCCTAGCAACCCATAATCACGAGGCATGGCAAGTATGTTGTTCTACAACTACCCCTATGCTAGTGCATGTTCTCCATTATTCATCGAATCTAAAAGTCTTGTCACATTTAGCTTCGTTCTCTTGAACATTATAAGTATACAGATATAATAATAGGGTCATGCTAATCACACACGGTCAAAATTATTTTCACATCCCAAAGCGCCGCGCTATAGCCAAAGCGCGGCGCTATGCTCGACAAAAGTGCTTCGATTGACATTTGAGACATTCCCTACTGTTTGACAGACATAAAGCTGATTATGATGTTTTGTCGTTAACCCTAAGCGCCGCGCTTTGGCCATAGCGCGGCGCTTCGACCCCAAATTTCACCCATTTTACCTTTTAAAAGCAACCTCAGACAGACACTTCGACCCTATACATTTTCATTCACAGACACTTCGATATACATTCACCCATCCGTTGTGTTTCTTCAAAATAACGCGCGGTTTTGTTGTATTAGTTACATCTCTTGAAAAAACGATGTCGTGGTTAAACAACTATATTTTCGGTCAATATTCTGACGAGACAGTTGTTCCTGATTCTTACGATGGGACCGCTATTTCTGACTCGTATGAGAAACCGGTCTCGTCCAACTTGAGGGAGGCAGAGGTTGTATCTGGCATTCGTTATCGTGATAACACGGTGACGCTGGATTTGAATACCCCTGTGGAGGACCCTTACGCACAACAAGGTTATTCGAATTTCGGTTACGGTGGCGAGTACAGCTTTGTACAGCAGGAGTGTGGTCCAAACGACAGTTACGGTTGTCAACAGAGCTTACAAGGTTATTCGAATTTCGGTTACGGTGGCGAGCACAACTTTGAACATCAAGTATATTCGGACCTCGGTGACGATGGTGAGCCGGGGGATGTGTCTGTTGACGAGGAAGGCTGTTACCCGGTTACGTTTTCGTTTGATACAACACAGACCTTTTCGTCACGTAAAGAGTTGGTGCGTTGGGTACAAGACACGGCAAAAGACAACGGTTACCTCATTGTGACTAAGAGGTCGAATAAAAGAGGAGAGAATTACAAGATTTGGTTTCAATGTACTTTTGGTGGGGAGCATAAGAGTATAGCTACACAGAGGAAAACGGGTAGCAAGAAAATAGGCTGCCCGTTCGAGATGATCGGGTTTTCGGAATCATCCGGAAGTGTTTGGAGGATCGAGGTGACGAAGGCGAAGCATAACCACACTCCTATTGAAAACTTAGAGGGTCACGCGTATGCGAGAAGGCTTTCTTCGGAGGATACAAAACTGGTTAAGGAGCTGGCAGAGCAAGACATTCCCAACCAAAGTATCTGGCGAACGCTGACAAAAAACAATCCGGCTAGAAAGCTTATTCCGAAAGATATACACAACGCTGTTCAGAAGATCAACGCCGAAAAAAATGTCGGTAAGTCTCCGATGCAAAAACTTGAAAGCATTCTTCTCAAAAAAAATTACACTTATTACATGCGCACGAATGAGATATCAAACGAAGTTGAAGATGTCTTCTTTGTTCACGAAAGATCATTCAATATGTGGTGTGCCTTCCCGCATGTGCTAATGATTGACGCCACCTACAAAACGAACATGTACAACCTGCCATTTGTTCAGGTCGTAGGCATGACGTCGACAAACAAATCGTTTACGGCTGCTTGTGCGGTAATTTCCGCTGAGAAGTCAGAGAACTACCTATGGGTGTTGCAGAGGATCAAGTCTATGCTGGTAGGATGTATGGAACCGCGCGTGATTTTAACAGACAGGGATTTTGCGCTAATGAACGCGTGTGAACAAGTTTTTCCAAAAGCGCATAAGTATCTTTGTCGGTTCCATATTCAACAAAATATTAATAAGAACAGCAAGAAGAAATTCTCTGACAAGGAATGGAAAGAATTCGTACGTAGATTTTGGTTATTGTGCGAGTCTACGACCGAGGAAATATACAGGTATAACTTGGAAAACCTTGAAGCACAGCTGAAAGAAGATGACCGTGAACGTAGGTATTTCTTACATAATTATGTTCAAATTTTATATAATAACAAAAACTGACTATTTACGTTTTTTTTAATTTTAGAGGTTTTTGATTATTTGAAGAAATCCTGGTTGGATCCGTACCGTGAAAAGTTTGTATCATGCTGGATTAACAAAACTATCAACTTTCACCAAACTACGACCAACAGGGTTGAGGGCATGCATGCAACACTAAAAAGTCACTTTCCAAGTCATCGCAACACACTGGATAAACTTGTACTGTATGTTGATCATGTTGTTGATAGACAATACACCGAGATTAGTACAAGCTTTGAAACAAGCCTCCGAAAAGTGATGACGCACCACAAGAAGCAGCCCATGCTTGCATATATTCTCAGAAAGGTTTCAATATATGCGATTGAGCTTTTGAGTAGGGAAATAAACCGTAAGGAAGACGGGTTGAGAGCCTACGGTGCAAGCTGTGGTTGCCAACTTTTTACCAGCTGTGGTTTGCCATGTGCCTGTCGTTTGGAAAAGTTGGAAAATAAAGGTAATTAATATCTTTGACCTTTCTCGTTATGATTCTGCCACCTAATTTGTTTTCATCCACAGGTCAGCAACTCCGGATCACACACATAGACGTGTTCTGGAAGAAGCTTAACTTCAAGCCTGCAAAGAAAAACATAGAGGATATCGATGTAGACGCGGAATTTGAAAAATTGAAACAAAAGATCGATCCAACACCCCCTCAAGTGAAAAGGAGCTTCTTTGAAAAGTTTCAGCAAATCCTCAATCCAGGGAACAATAACAAAAAACCTCCTGCTGTTCTGAAGAAAACTCGTGGTCGCCCAACATTGAAAACGCAGGAAGAAAGAAAGGTTGAAGCCGCTAGAAAAAGCTCGTACATTCCGTCGGAAGAAACTTGGGTCGAGGCCTCAGATGATCTTCCCCGTCACAGCTCGTACATATCACCCGGAGATTCTAGAAGACAAAAGAATACCAAACCGATCAACCTGCACCCTGATTTCCCGATGATCAAGCTCGATCCTAAGACGGATATAGCGATCCGCAACTACGCATCTCAGATTCCCGAAGTGATCCATCCATACATCGTTAGAATAAAGGACGTGAAACCAGATGGTCATTGTGGGTTTCGATCGGTGGCTGTTGGGTAAGGAGTGAAACAAAATTCATATTTGATGATCCGGAAACAACTTATAAAGGAGTTACGAACGAACGAATCGCTTTGGAGGCAGTTTTTCGATCCGGAAAACATAGGACATTATGATGCGCTGCTTAGACGGATCAATTTCAAGGGGGTGGGACGAGCAAATATCGAAAATTACATGACGATGCCTGACACGGGGTTTCTTATTGCCCAATGATACGGTGTGATTGTTCACACCTTCGACATGCGTGGGAGCAATACAATTTTCCCTCTGCTGGGCGGGCCAAACGAAGCTGAGCAACCTCACCTGGTGGTTGCGGTTGTGTTCGTCGACCATGGGCATTTCATACATGTAGATCTTGGAGGTTGTTATCCAATGCCTCCCCCAAACCCACTCTAGACAGCGAACAGAACAGAGCGCGCAGCAGCCTGGCACACATTATACAGGGATCAGATCAACACGTACGAAATGCTTACCTATCGTGCCCCTGACCTTAATGTAACCCCATATGTTCACGATGTAGGTTAAATGTGTTTAATAATAATCACGTTTGTGTTTGTTCAATATATGCGTTACATCACGTTAAAAACCGAATGTCACCGACACGACCCAATCAGATTCAATACGCACTTGTACGACCCAAAATGACCATATACATCATAATACTACAATTAATGAAAAAATACGTCATGTTCATGTGCGGTAGGCGGCTGATACACATAACACCTCTCACAGGAGTACTTGTGCTTTCAAACCAAAATGATACGATATAACGGAATAAGACATCACACGTAACCGATTTGATCCGGAACTTGCAGTATAGTCCATATATAATAAAAAATGATGTATAATGGAAAAAATGTAAAATTTAGACTATTATCGACGCGTTTGTGAATTAAAAACAATTTTAAAAAATTTAAAAAAGGCCCAAAGCGCCCCGCTATGTCCAAAGCGGAGCGCTTTGCCCTTAAATAAGAACAGAAGCGCCCCGCTTTGGCCATAGCGGGGCGCTTTGGTCCCTCGTTATACCTGAAGCGAGGCAGCTTCTCCCCCATTTCAACACAAAACACAAAACACACACAAAAGGTGCGATTACACACACTGATCTCCGGATATCTTCGTTTTCAATCTTTCGACCGCTAAAAGGTAAGATCGAACACCCTTAATCGTTTTGGTTAAATGTACATGTTTGATACTTGTTTGATTTGGGCGTTTGGATCGATCGGGTGGAGCTGTTCTTCATCACGAAGAACCAAAGCGCCGCGCCGAGGCCAAAGCGCGGCGCTTTGGTTCATGTTTATTTATTTTTTTAATATTATTTGTTTAATAATATTTGTTTAATATTATTTGTTTAATAATATTTGTTTAATAATATTTGTTTAATATTATTTGTACTTGTAATAATATTCGACTTTGGCCATAATAATATTCGTTATACGTAACACTTTGTACTTGCAAAAAGACAAAGGCCATAATAATATTCGACACACTTACAAAGTTTATACTTGTAATTGTAAAAAAGTGTTACGTATAACAAAAACCATTTGTTTATCTAAATATAAGTGTGAAGATTTAACTATTTTTTCGTATTATATAGAATAAATTGTAAAAAAAGTGTTACGTATAACAAAAACCTATTTGTTTATCTAAATATAAGTGTGAAAATTTAACCATTTTTTTCTAGATTTGATTAAATATTATTGATAATAAAAAATTTGTATTAGATTAGATTTTAGATTTGATTAAATATTATTAATAATAAGAATTTGTATTAATTTAGATTAAATGTTATTATTATTATTATTAGTATTATTAATAATTTTAATCAATTAAATGAGAGAATGACAAGTGTCCCAAAACAGGTTTCTTTTATTATATAGTATAGATATAGATGAGGTATGTTCTTAGAAACATTAGTTCATTTCTCTTGTAGCGAGTTTGATTTGTTTCTTTTTTAACGGTAAGGAACGACGTGTCAATCACCGTGACACCGGTTGCTGTGGCCAAGGTCGACTACTTGACCGCCGTCAGCCCCTTGGCTCTTCCAAATGCGCGGAAACCTGGCCTCCACCCGCCCGAAGGCACGGAAGTAGAATAATCGGTAAAATCTCGCCTCCCATCTAAGACGAACCGGTGCCACCCGTATTCGCCCTTCACTTGGATGTCACAGAAAATAATGAGGAGAGTGGGAGTCGAACTTGTGTCACAAAAACACCAAGGGGCTGACCAGTCGATAATCTTCTTACGAACACTACCTCATTTATCTTGTAGGGAGTTTGATTTTATTTTTATTTTTTATTTTCTTGGCCTTGTAGTGATTTAGTGATTTTGTTGTTTGTTAATTTTTTTTATTGTACTAAAGTCGTTTATATTTTCAATCTCGCAAGTTTGTATAATTCAATTTTGGATGTCAAAGTGTTTTTAAGTTAAAGCTTTCTCAGTATAAACTTGATTTTGTCTACGTTTTATACTGGTTTATGGTATAAGTTTTTGTTTGTCTTTGTCTACGTTTTACGTCAGTTGACGGTATAATTCGCGTTTTTGTTTCACGTTTTTGCCGATTTTGATCGTCGTTTGCTTACTACGTAGCACGGTTTTACGACCCACACAACACACGCAGAGGTTAAACGCTAGTTATCTATATTCCAAAAACCATTAAAACTTTATGAGATAATAACTAAGTTAATTAATCCTTAACTCATATCATTATCATAGCACCTTCTAGGAACATTCTACCCTCTTATCATAGCACCTTCTAGGAGCAATCTACCCTCTTTTGAAAGATAATAGAAAAGGTAATAAATAACAAAACTAAATAGAATAAATAATGAAGGAGAAAGCTTGCCGACTACGGTTTGGCCGTTTGGTTTAACGCGTATAACTAATGACATTAAGGGCATGTTTGGTTAAACTTATTATAGTTAAAAATGATTTTTGGAAAATGACTTTTGGGAAAAGGACCCTTTGAAAAGGAGTTTTTAAAAAAAGTGTTTGGATTAGCTTATTGATGTAAAAAGACTAAAATGAGCATTCTTTTAGATATAAGGGGGTAAAGAAGGAGTATATTGGTAATTTGTAGTTTGAAAAGTTAAAAGCTGGCCAAGAAGTCACAATATTGTGACTTCTTGAAACCTCCTTTTTCTTCTTTGCAAAAAACCATTTCTAAAAGGACTTTTGGCTTAGCCAAACACAAAAACAACTTATTGGATTTTTGATAAGCCAATAAGTTGTTTTGAAAAGCTTAGCCAAACATGCCCTAAGCTTTATCATATATAAATTTTGTATCATTTTTAAATCACTGAAATGAGATATCAATAATGTAGGTATTGAGCAAGTACTCGATTATGTGTTATTGTATTTGTAATTTAGTTAATTAGTTTATTACAAAAAGAAGAGTTATGGTGGTAAATCAATTTAAGTGGTTGTTTGACAACTTTTGAATGGTTAAGTGTTGAATCTATAAGAGGTCTGAAACATTAAGTGTTGAACCAGTAATAGGTCTGAACCATTTAGAGCTAATATAATGTTTAACCGTTCAGAGGCAAATGTCTGACTAATTCAGATTAGAGGTATTGACCATTCAAACTTAGTATAATGCTTAAATTATTCAGAGGCAAATGTATGAATTATTCAGACATCTGCTCACCAAACAAACAGTCTGAACAATTAGTGCTGAAGATGTAACAAATCTAAACCATTAAAAACTCTATTGAAAGCTAAACAAACAGTCCCTAAGATTCTGTTTGTAAAATCATTCTTTAGAAAACAGGTTTCTCTTAGAAATAAGTCATTTTTAAATTATATTTTTAACATGATTTCTGATTATTTGTATGTTTTATTTTCAACAACTACATTTTGAAGACGATATCCCATCCCCTAGCCCAACCGGCAATCCCATGTGGTTTGGATTGGGCCGGCTTCCTCCTTGGAGGTCGCCGGTTCGATCCCCGGGAGGTGCAACGGGGGGTGGGACGTCCCAATGATGGATCGTATCCTACCGAGGCATGGTGCGGTCCTGAGGGCAACCCGGTTTTACCCAGCTGTTACCCCAGCGAGTCTCTCGTGTGGAGGCAGTATGGTTTCCGGGCGGAAGTCAGCTTATGCGACGGCCGGGGCCCGATCGAACATCGCGTCCGTAAACGCCGGGCTGACGGGGGATTGTCTTAGACATGAACCCGGTGACCACTGGTCCAGTACAAAGAAAGTCACCTTCCAAAAAAAAAACATTTTGAAGACGATGACGTGAGCGGGCAATAGCTTTCGACAGTGGTTGGCCAAAAGGTGGCGCCACTTTTAACTTTTGGTTGTAATAGTTATTTATAGGTGATACTAAATTACAATTTTATCTCCGGTGTAAAATTACGATTTCGCCCTCGATTCAAAATAAAATTTCGCTTTTGCCCCTTGCTTAAATTTACGATTTTGGCCTCAGTTAAAAAATACAGTTTTGCCTCCAGTTCAAAATAAAATTATGGTTTTGCCCTCAGCTAGAGTCCTGCCAAATTACGATTTCGTTCCCAGTTAAAAATTACGATTTTGCCCCCAGCTAAAAATTACGAATTTGCCCGCAGCTAAAATATTACGATTTCGCCCCCATTTCAAAATAAAAAAATGGTTTTGCCCACAATTCAAAATATTATTTACCTCCAATTTAAAATTACGATTTTACCTCCGCTAAAAATTGCAATCTTGTCATCGTTTTTTTTCTTTGGCAAAACCATGGTAGTGTTTTATTTTACTTTTTTGACTTAATTTTGTTTTTATTCATGCCAAACAGCTACCTAGCACTCGCTAATTGGTCCTGACAAATTATTGTTTTACCCCCAACTCTAAATTACACGTTTGTCATCGTTTTAGTTAAATTTTTTTTATCATAACTATGTACTGTTTTCCTTTAATTGGTTAACTTGATGTATCTTTTTTGATATCGTGTTATAGGTAGCATGTATAACTAACCGACATAAAGGCGTACATGCCAAACAGCTACCCAGCTAAAAATTACGAATTTGCCCGCAGCTAAAATATTACGATTTCGCCCCCATTTCAAAATAAAAAAATGGTTTTGCCCTCAATTCAAAATATTATTTACCTCCATTTTAAAATTACGATTTTACATCCGCTAAAAATTGCAATCTTGCCATCGTTTTTTTTCTTTGGCAAAACCATGGTAGTGTTTTATTTTACTTTTTTGACTTAATTTTGTTTTTATTCATGCCAAACAGCTACCTAGCACTCGCTAATTGGTCCTGACAAATTATTGTTTTGCCCCCAACTCTAAATTACACGTTTGTCATCGTTTTAGTTAATTTTTTTTATCATAACTATGGTACTGTTTTTCTTTAATTGGTTAACTTGATGTATCTTTTTTGATATCGTGTTATAGGTAGCATGTATAACTAACCGACATAAAGGCGTACATGTTATTAACCTAAGAAATACTCGGTTTAGCGCCCCGCAACGTGGGCGACGCATAACTCTAGCTACCTAACACTAGCCCATTAGTCCTGAAAAATTACAGTTTTGCCCTGAGCCCAAAATTACGTTCTTATCATCGTTTTTTTTTTTCATAGCAAAATTATAGTAGTCTTTTTTTAATAGATTGAGAATTATTCGGCCCTCGCCCCGCAACGCGGGCGGGGCATCTACCAGTTTTTATACAAGATAGATATGAATGAATAGTTTCAAAACACTACGAAAATATGCTAGTATGAATAAAAACCGAGAAAAAATGAAAAACAATCAAAAGCCATAATTGTAAAATAATTTATAAATGACTAATTAAAATTTCTAGATTAATGTTTGGTATGCAAGAATGAGAGACGGAATGGAATGGACAATTGCGAGGGAATGACAAAAAAAATGTGTTTGGTTGGTTAAGGTAATAGAATCGCTCATTGCCTTCTTCAAATACGTTTCATCCACATCCTTTATTTTTTTGAGTTAATTACATAGTTAGTCCCGGTGGTTTGCATAAAATAACATACTTAGTTACTAATAGGTTAAAATCACTTTCTAGGGTATTAACTTTTCATTTTGTAACGTTTGGAGGTATTAACTTCTAGGGTATTAACATAGTTAGTCCCTGTGTTTGCACAAAATAACATACTTAGGTAGTAATAGTTTAACAAACAATTAACGTTAATGCCTCCAAACGTTACAAAATGAAAAGTTAATACCCTAATAGTTTAACAAACAATTAACGTTAATGCCTCCAAACGTTACAAATGAAAAGTTAATACCCTAGAATGTGATTTTAAACTATTAGTACCTAAGTATGTTACTTTGTGCAAACCACAGGAACTAACTATGTAATTTACTTTTTTTTTCATTTCATTCCCTCTCTCGCCCTTCGTTACTAACACTACCCACCACCACCACCACGGCCATCCACCGTTGCCGCCCGCCACCCTCCTCCATCAACCACTGGCGGCACTGCCGACCACCGCCACCCACCATAGACGACACTACCCACCGGCGACCACCGCCATCCACTGTCGTTGCCATCCTTCGATATCGACCACCACCACCGCCACCGTCGTCGCCACCCTCCATCAATGACCACTGACGCCCCCGTCGACCACCCGCCACCGCCACCAAAGTTCGCCACGCCACCCGCCACCACCACTCACTACCGCCACCAACGCCGATTATATTCTTTCGTCTTTTCCTTCCTACCAAACAAGACAAGGTAATGATTCATTCCATTTCCACATGGTTAAAGTCCCAATCGACAATCAAACCGAATAACACGAACACGAGTGGAATAATTCTCCAAGAACTTTTATTATAACCAAGAAAACATAACTCAAAAAACTTGATTACAATAACTCTCAAACCATAACTCGGCTTCTTTCCTCTCTTTCCTCTGGTCTAAATAATGTCTAACCCTAACTTGGTTTATATAGGTTTACCCTAACTTTGGTGGCCAAGACATTACCAAATATAATTATAACATAATTAGGAAACTTAACCAACTATGACCAACTTGTCAACATTGATCCCTCAAGTTCACTGACTTGTGACTTGAAGTCCGCAAATTACCACCAATCACCCATGTAATTTCAGACTTAAAATAGGTAGGCCTTCAACTCCAAACATGTCTTCATTGCCTTGACTCTATTGGAAGTTCTCTTGACCTCTAACTGTGTTTTTCGCCACCTTCCTAGCTCAAACATTCTTGCGACCTTGTACTCGACTAGTCATTTATCCTCGACTATTCCTTTGATCATAAGAACTCGCACCGGCATTGACTCGACTGTGATCTTGGGCAAACACTAGCTTTCTTGTATCCTTACACATACATCCTTGGGTTTGAATATCTTGCTTGGCCTTTTCTTTAAATTCTTGAACATTTTTCTTTGGAATTTGAATTTTGGGTTTTCTCATTAAACTTGAATCTTTGACAAGATTCTGACTCGTACTTGGAATATCACCTTTCAGTTCAACTCTTTTTTGATCTCCACTCGCAAAATTCTTCATTCCAATCATGCTAACTTGTGTACCAGAGCTTTCTACCTTGAGGTTGATCTTGTATAAACGGTTCTCGGTCCTTGTCACCTTCATCAAAAGCTTACATGTATCATCATGAATGGTTACCAAATCATGTTTCATGTGAATGTCGCATCCACCTTCCGTTGCTTGACCAAGACTTATGATATTGCTTTGCAAACTCGGTATGTAGTAAACATCGGTTAACAGGCGCTTCTATCCCGTTTTCCCTTCAAGTAATACGGATCCCTTTCCCCGTATATCAATACAAGATCCATCTCCAAACTTCACATTTCACGTGGCACGCTCATTAAGTTCAAAGAAATAAGCTCGATTACCCGTCATATGATTCGATGCTCCGTTGTCGAGATACCTGTCGGAAATGAGAATAATAGATAGTGTAGGGGCTAGTGTGTAAAGTGGTGTCCTATATAAACACCATTCTTGTAACCCTAATTTCTGGTACAACTTCAATACAATTTTTCTCAATACAATTCAAACCCTATTCAGACATCATTCTCTGTGCCAAACAACATGGTATCAGAGCAGAGTTATGATCCTTGAAAACTCTGTTCGTCAATCTCAAAACCAAAAACTCAAAAACCCATTCAATCCAAACTCAAACCAGAAAAAATCCAACAAATCAACATCAAAACCTAGACATCAACCTACAATATTTTTTCTTTTTACCTTGCTGCCGTCAATCCCTTGTGTTTTTTGTCTTATTGCCGCCCCCACTTACTAAAGAAAATTAATTCCTTCTTTTTGATCGTTCCTGCTTGTTGACTTTTTTGACAAAGAAGCAAAAATGTGCATGTGCTTCTTTTATTAATCTAATTATTCTCATTGTGCACCGACTGTTCAGAACATCACGTGGCGGTTGTCCTTTTTTGTTTCAAAGGGCCGACAAGAAGTCATAGCGGTGGTGGCGGCGGAGATTTGGAGTCAGCGAACCCTAATTCGTCTTGAACCAGCGAAGGTGTTCAATCCGGAAGTCAGCGAAGTTAGACAAGTCAGCAAGATAGCGGATTTGTTTTTTGAACCAGCGAAGGTCTTTCGGGCGAAATTATTTGGGGGTCCACTTTAAACCTTGAACGCGAGTTCAAGTTACCGGTGTATTTAATAAATACGCCGGTAAGCGAACGTCATTCTCTGGCGTCGTTTTGTTGGCGGATTTAAGTCGCTCAGCTCGGTTACCGGCGAATTTGATAAGTCTTGAACGCGAGTTTACAGGCTTCCAGCGAAGTTAAAAAAAAGGAAAAAAATTGAAAAAATGGAAATCAATCATGGAAAAAATAGTGCTTGGATATTTGATTCTGGTGCTACGGACACCATGACGTTTGAACCATTGGACATACGATCAATGAGCCAACCTCAAAAAACTAAAATCCATACAGCAAACAACGGAATAATGCAAGTGAAAGGAGGAGGAGTAATTGAAATTTCACCAACTATGAAATTATCAAATTGTCTCTATGTTCCGTCATTATCACACAAATTGCTCTCAATTAGTCATATTACCAAAGAATTAAATTGCACGGTACTAATGCACCCTACTTTCTGCCTCCTACAGGATATCAGGACGGGTGTGATTATCGGACGTGGTACTGAGCGCCACGGATTGTACTATGTGGATGAAGTGGCTCAACAGGGTACTGTGATGTTGGCACATGGAACAGAAAACCGGGAAGCCTGGCTATGGCATAGACGTTTGGGACACCCATCCAGTGGTTATTCGCACCTTTTGTTTCCAAAACTTTTCCCTTCAAATGGAAAAACAGATTGTGAAACCTGTCTTCATGCTAAAAGCCATCGACAACCATTCAAACCTAGCAATACGAAAGTTGCTTCACCTTTTTCACTAATCCATTCTGATGTGTGGGGTCCTGCCCCTGTGATGGGGGGGGCAGAGTCTTCGGTACTTTATACTGTTCGTGGATGATTGCACTCGCATGACATGGGTATATTTTTTAAAAACCAAAGCCGAAGTTTACGAAAAATTTGTCACATTTTATGCTATGATTCAAACCCAATTTCAAACTCAAATCCAAATCCTTCGATCCGACAATGGGCGGGAATTTGTCAATACATCTATGAAACAATTCTTTAAAACCAAAGGATTAATTCATCAAACCTCTTGTGCCCATACCCCCGAACAAAACGGTGTTTCCGAACGAAAAAACCATATTATTCTTGAAATGACTCGAGCCCTTTTGATTGAATCTCAGGTCCCTAAATCCTTCTGGCCGGAGGCAGTTGCAACTTTTGTGTATCTGCTGAATCGGCTTCCCACAAAAGCTCTTAAATTTAAGACCCCCTTAGATTGTTTGTCTAAGTCTGCCAGTATTCCTCATCCTCTTACCCTTGAACCCCGAATCTTCGGGTGTACCGCATTTGTTCATATACCCAAAACCAATCGAAACAAGCTTGGCCCATGTGCTGAAAAATGTGTATTTGTCGGCTATGGAATCGATCAAATAGGTTACCGGTGTTATAATCCAACAACTCGTCAAATGTTCACCACAATGAATGTTGACTTTCTTGAAACAAAATACTTTTATAACACCCAACTCAGTGGTCAGGGGGAGAATAACAGTATAGACACTCTGAGCTGGTTAACCCAAATTCCCTCATCTGAAGAAGTCACAACAGAAAACTATCACAGTACTGCGAGTCCTTCAAACACAGACACACAATCCGCGGAGCACAGTACCACTGAAGAAAGTCCATCCAACGTGATGCCTGAGGTAAGAAATATTGAGAACTCTGAATGTTCTACGTCTTATAACTATGAGACAACAGGGGAAAACATAGAACCGACAAATACAGAACATGTTGATCCAAATGTTGAACAGGTTGAAAATCAGGTTGAAAATGAACCAGTAGTGGTTGAACATGTTGAACCACCAGGTGCAGCAGAGACAACCGGAAGATACTCACTTCCTCCCAGAGCCAATAGAGGGGTTCCTCCAAAACGGTATTCCCCAGAGAGGGAGACTAGAAATTCAAGATATCCTGTAGCTAATATGGTCAACGGGAACTTATGTAACAGTGCGAAAGCGTTTGTTACTTCTCTATACACTGAACAAATACCTAATTCCGTAAAGGAAGCTCAAGGTAAGAAGAACTGGGAAGAAGCAATGGAAGTGGAGATGCGTGCTCTCATGAAAAACAACACGTGGGAGAAGTGCGTTCTTCCTAAAGGAAAGAAAACAGTTGGATGCAGGTGGGTGTATTCGGTTAAATATAAACCAGATGGTTCCATTGGGCGATACAAAGCTCGGCTTGTAGCCAAGGGTTACACTCAGACGTATGGGATCGATTACTCTGAGACTTTTTCTCCGGTTGCAAAAATGGATACCATTAGAGTTCTCTTCTCCGTAGCAGCCAATAAGGAGTGGCCTCTTCACCAGTTTGATGTTACAAATGCCTTTCTCCATGGAGACCTAACAGAAGAAGTCTACATGGAAGCACCTCCAGGTTTTTCAGGGGGTTTTAAAGAAGGGGAAGTTTGTCGGTTGAAAAAAATCCCTTTATGGGCTAAAGCAGTCTCCTCGGGCATGGTTTGGGAAGTTCACTTTGGCCATGAAAGAGTATGGGTATCACCAAAGTAACACTGATCATACTCTGTTCCTCAAGAGAAGAAACGGCCTTGTAACTTGCTTGATCATATATGTAGACGACATGATTATTACCGGAGATGATACAGAAGAAATAGCACGGCTGAAAAGGAATCTGTTTTCAAAGTTTGAAATGAAAGACCTTGGGAATCTTAAGTATTTCCTCGGGATAGAAGTTCTCAGGTCTAAGCAGGGGATTTTCATCTGCCAAAAGAAGTATGTCCTTGATCTCCTAGCAGAAACTGGGTTGATTGATTGTAAACCAGCAGATACTCCAATAGTGGTGAATCACAATCTTCACATGGAACTCAATGGAGAACTTGCAGACAAAGAAAGGTATCAACGGCTTGTGGGCAAGTTAATTTATCTCTCTCACACTCGCCCTGATATAGCTTATGCTGTTGGAGTGGTGAGTCAGTTCATGCATCAACCTCAAGTTGCCCACATGGAAGCTGCTCAGAGAATTTTAAGATATCTCAAGGGAACGGCAGGCCATGGAGTGTTGTTCAAAACAAATGGACATTCAAATGTTGAACTCTACACTGACGCAGACTGGGCAGGGGATAAGGGAAACCGAAGATCAACATCAGGATATTTTTCCTTGGTTGGTGGGAACCTCGTTACCTGGAGGAGTAAGAAACAGAAAGTAGTCGCTCTATCGAGCGCAGAAGCGGAATTTAGAGGTATAGCTCGAGGGTTAAGCGAAGTTCTGTGGATCAGGAAGCTGCTAGAAGACTTTGGTTTTTCCCAAAAGGCTCCTAGTAAAGTCATGTGTGACAATACAGCTGCAATACAAATCTCAGAAAACCCAGTTCAACATGATCGAACAAAACACGTGGAAGTAGATCGACATTTCATCAAAGAAAAGTTGGAAGCAAGAATCATAGAACTCCCTCATGTTTCGTCAAAAGATCAACTCGCAGATATACTCACAAAGGCAGTCAACGGAAACGCGTTTAGTAGCTGTTTGAGCAAGTTGAGTATTGGTGACCCCACTACTCAACTTGAGGGGGAGTGTCGGAAATGAGAATAATAGATAGTGTAGGGGCTAGTGTGTAAAGTGGTGTCCTATATAAACACCATTCTTGTAACCCTAATTTCTGGTACAACTTCAATACAATTTTTCTCAATACAATTCAAACCCTATTCAGACATCATTCTCTATGCCAAACAACAATACCAAGTGTCTTTCTCCATTGGCTCTGTCTCTAAACGTTTTGGAATCACCCATTCTTCATTTAGAAAAATTGTCTCTTGATCACATCTCATCATAAACAATGATGGATCAAAATCACCGGTTTTATCTAAAGTTAGCTTCTTCATGTTTCTTCATACGATCCGGACACCCTGACGTGAAGTGACCATATTTATCACAACGGTTACACTGAACTTGTGATCTATCCTTTCTTCCCTTTTGACGATCATTGGTTCTTCTTTGACCTGTTTGCTTTGTCCCATGATCTTAACAATCTCGGCTTTGACTTCCATCTTGGTCCTCATCATCACGGTCTTGATGCCTGCCTCAGTAACTTGAACCACCTCGCCCACGCCCACGCGTATTATCATAGGATTTGTGATTCGAGGACAATTCACCATTGGAGAACATTAGATTACCTTGATTTTCTGCTAAAGACTCGATAGCCTTAATCCTGTCTTCGAACGTCTTCAATCTTCCAATTGCTTCCTGAAACATCATGGCATTCAGATCTGCGAATTGTTCAATTGAAGCTACAATTAGAATATATAATAACTTTCTGGTTAGCTTTTTGTCTTAGTAGGCGGTTCCCAATAACACATATGGAATGTAAATTGGTCAAAATCGTGATCTAGAACAGACTATACATGTATATAAATGTTAAGTTCTTATAATACGCCTAAAGTAATTTGTGGTGTAAGACAACAATGTATGTTAGTATGTAGTAATATATTATACAAATTAAACCTGAAAATATGATATGCAAAACTGAGACGACAGTTGTCAATCATTGTTAATATAGCCCCAGACCTATACATTCTCAAGGGTGAATCATGAAGCAAGTAACGGTAAGGTTGTTTTCATATGACACAGATTTTTACATCAGATTTGCACCACAAATCCCTAAAAAGTCGATTTACATAAATAATATAAAAAATAATAACCAAAACTTGGTACCATGGTTAGGGAATTGAATTATTGCTTTGACCACATAAAATAACTTGCATCTTGTTTAAATAATTAAATATTAGCCAATTAGATCAAAAAGAATTAATTTAATAATGAACAGCAAGTGCTTATCGTTATCATAATACAGTACTTATGTGGATCAGTGGATCAACTAGCCTTTATCTTAAGTTCTCATATTAATTAAAAAAAACGCAGCTGCCGACCTCTTTTGCAAAATGATCAACCCTTCACTACGTAATACTTACAAAAGTACATCAGTTTGTAGATTGTATATGATAATAATTTATAATATATACCGTTTAATAGTTTTGTTTTGTTTTTAATAGTTTTGTTTAATAATTTGTAGATTGTAGATTGACATTTTCATAGTTTAGTTTTGTGTAATAGATTGGTAGCAACTCTACATTTTGTATGGTAATTTATTTCATCTCTTATCTAGTTAAAGGAGTATCGAAGGTTTGTTGTCTGGCAGTGTCAACGTGTTGAAAAGGTGTCCATCTTGTTGGATATTATGTCCAGTTCGATAAGTTAACGCTGCCGACCGGGTCTTGACTCGTAAGAGTTACACCTTGGGCAACGAACTAAAAATCCACTTAACCCGTTTAACTGGTAATTACGAACAACATACGAGACTGATCATAATAATATTTATGATCATAAGCGGGTATTAACTGAGAGACGGGTACATGGACCGGGTGACACGGGTATTCTCACCCTACGCCACTTGTCACACACCAACCTTTTAGCCAATCTCATTTCATGCATCATGAATGCATGACACTTGGCGGAAATGCATTTTGTTTCTTGCATTTTAAATGGAAGAGATAAACTCAAAAGGTTAAGGAGGTTGTTGCAAGTAGAAAAAGGCTCTCTAAAGGGAGCACCATAACCGGCCACCAAGACCGTCGCGGGCCGCCGCCGTCACCGCCCCGCTGCTGCCGCCGTCGCCGCCCCGTCGCCGCCACCACCTGCAGTTCGCCGTTGCCACTGTCGCCGCCGGCCTGCCGCCGTTGTTTGTCGCGGCTGCCGCCGCTGTTTGCCGCGGTCGGCCGCCGCTTGGCACCGCCTCGTTCGTCGCGTTTCGTTGGTTCGTTTACTAGCACTCGTTCGTTGAACCTCGGTGTCTCGACCGGTTAGTCATTAACCGAGGTATATCTTTCTCATCGGTAGTTAAATTTTTTTTTACTGTGCTCGTACTTGTTTGTAACCGGATCCTCTCGGGTTTCGTTTTTGTTGATCATTAGTTTATTTTTCCGCTGCGTTTTAGTAATTAACTTGCTTAATTAATTCACTATTATTTATTGAACCGGGTTTTTGATAAATAAAATTTTGACCGATCACCACGGAAACCCAACAGTGGTATCAGAGCCTTGGTTACAACATACGAGTCGGTACCGGTCCTTTTAACCGGAATTAGAACACAAACTTTATTTATTTAAAGTTTATGATCTAAGTATTTTTTAGAGCACTTTTATTTTTGGTCAATATTTTTATTGTTTTGCTTGACCAAAACATTGCCCGGTTTATTTTGTGATTGTTGTGCGATATGTAAATCTGGCCCGACCTTATTTTTGTGGTTATATATTTTATTCGGTTTTTGTAATTATTATTTTTGGCCACCGAGATGGTTCAAAGTTGTAATAGATTAGTTTATGGTTTTGGCCCGTCTTGTGGTTCAAAGTTGTAATAGATAGGCCTTTTGTCTTTGTTGTATTTACTTGCTAAATATTGTTGATACGAAGACCCGAAGCAAAACCGAATGCCAAAAGGAGTCTTGGAGTTAGTGGGAGTTGTTCAAGACAACAAGATGCACTCAAGTCCATCCTTGTGGTTGTTTGTGTGTTGTGACCCCGTGACCCGTTTGATCTTGTTATTAGGCTCTAGCAAGATCGAACAATTTTGGCCATATGGATTTACATATTTATCTTGCTATTGTGGTTGCTTTTATCTTATAAATTGTTATAATGTAACCAACCTAAATACCAACATGATTTTAAAAGGAGTTTTAAAATATTAAAAACAATCTCATTAAAACAAGTTCTAAATTGTTTTTACAACTTGTTAAAGTTTTTGTTATAAAACAAAGGTTGTTTTTTAAACAAATAATAACCAATTAAGTTTTGCAAATTAAACTAGTTTTTTATTTTCCAAAACTATTAACTTAATAGTTTTCTATTAACTTAAAATTGGTTATTCCAAGTCGCGACAAACTTAGTTTTGTAGGTTATCTAAAACTAATTGTCCCGAGAGGTGAAAGGGTCTTTTGGTTATGTCGCAAATTTAATATCTAAATTAAAACCGACTATAACGACCCTATTTGGTAAAAATTAAAATCAATAGTCTATGCCATCCTACTACTAGTAACACTTGGGGCATAATGCGAACCATCAGTGTTGGAGCCACAGCACAACACTTGGTGTTTAGTTTATCCTTCCAAGGTGCAAGGGCTTCGTCGACACATCCGACCCTTCCACATGTGACCATTTTAGGACGACTATTACTTTTCTTCTCGTGTTACATGCCCCAGCTGTCTCGAGAACAAAAGTGGCATAGATAAGGCCAAACGTATCAATGCAAGGACAATAGGTTATCCTCGTAGCCTCATAAACCTTGGGAGTTGTGCTTTTCTCACAATTGACAATCGTTGTCAGTCCGCTTGAACCTCTTGCTAATGTTGCGTGCCCCAGCCGCCTTTGGAAAGAGCTTCTAACCGGATTCTCATTCCTTATCGTCTCACCTCACGAAATAAGGAGATATACATCGAAAATACTAATTAATATCACCTTGCTTATATAACAGATGTCTAATGAAAACAAACTCCTTCATTTTCAAGTCTATACTTGAAAAAGAAAAGAAATAAAAAATTTTGAATAACACCAACCTTCTCGAATGGCACCGCAATCTGAGAATAGTTCTCAAGATGGAAGAAAAGCTGTATATCTTAGATGGCCCAGTCCCTACCGAGCCTGAAAGTAATTCTACTACTGCTTGCAAGGCACTGGAGAAACATAACGAGGATGCCGTTGAGGTAGCCTACCTTATGAAAGCCACCATGTCTCCTGATCTTCAGAAGAACATGGAAGATATGGATGCTTATGACATGATCCAGCAACTGAAAGGCATGTTCCAGAAACAAGCCCGACAAGAGCGATATGACACCATGAAACAGCTCATAAGCTGTAAAATGCTAGAAGGATCATGTATCAGTACTCATGTGCTAAAGATGAAAGGATAAATTGACCAAATGAACAAACTTGGTTATTCCACAAAACCAACCAAGTTCTAATGGTCAAGTATGGTGGTGTTAAGAAGCCCAATAACAAGAAAAGGAAACATAAGAGCAAAGGCAAGAGAAAAGTTGTTGTTGCTGCCAGAAATGCCACCAACAACAAGCATGTTGCAAAACCACACCCTCCTAGGAGCATCAGTGCTTTGAATGCAACCAAATGGGCACTGGAAGGGAAACTGCCCATAGTATCTAGCCAAGCTGAATATGAACAAGGCCAATAACATTGGCACTTCTTCTAATATTCATATTTATGTTATCGAACTTTTCACTGTTTCTAGCAACACATGGGTATTTGATACCGGATGTGGTCTCCACGTCATTAATGTCTTACAGAAGCCTGAAAAGTGGAGGAAACTGAAACAAGGCCACCGGAACTCATAGTTGGTAATGGAAAGAGAGTTCCAGTTCTGGCAACTGGAACCTTTTGTTTTCCCTGGCCTTGTAGTTACTTTAAAACTGTTTATATGCACCTGGTTTGACCAGAAACATTGTTTCAGTTTCTTCACTGTTTGAACAAGGATTCAAGTACGTTTTAATGGTTTTCCTATTTTAGCCTACTTGAATGATGTCCTTTATTTTGAGGCTAAACCTCGAAATGGTATTTATGAGATTGATGTTCAAACAAGTAATAACATATATCATCTTTCTAAGCGTAACAAAGCTGGCATAAATAAAACATATTTATGGCATTGCAGACTTAGCCACATAAGTAAGGCACGCATAAAATGGCTCCAATCCAAGGGGATTCTTGAATCCACTAGACAGGACTCCTTTGATGATTGCGAATCTTGCTTAGCTGGCAAACTCACAAAGCACCCCTTCACCGATGTTGGTGAACGAATCAATGGTTTTCTAGAACTCATTCACATGATGTATATGGCCCTTTCATAACCATGACTAAAAACCAGCTTGATAGAAAGCTAAAAGTGCTTCGATTAGATCGAGGTGGTGAATATCTCAGCTTTGAATTTCTCAATCATCTAAAAGAGTATGGAATAGTTTCACAACCCTCTCCACCTAGCACACCCCAACTTTATGGCGTGAGTGAAAGGTGAAATCGAACTCTACTTGATATGGTTCGATCGATGATTTGTAGAACTAACTTGCCTCACTCCTTTTTGGGACAAGCTCTTATAATCGCTTCCCGCATTGTCAATTTGACTCCGACTAAAAGGTAAACAAAACCGCCATATGAGATATGGCATGGGCGCAAACCCGATTTGGAATACGTTAGAGTATGGGGATATGATGCATACATCACAAATGATTCTGATGATAAGCTCGATCCTCAAGGCGAAAAGGTTGTTTTCGTCAGATACTATAAAAGAAGCGGATATTATTTCTACCATCCTGATGCAAATGTGATTTCCATTAAACGGAAAGGACACTTTCTCGAGGAAGAACTTCTTAATCGAGAAACTGGAAATAATGTGGTTGATCTAGAAGAAATTCAAGAACCACAAACAACCGCTAATGTAGTCGGACTGTCTGATCAACAAGTAGTTGTTGCCAATGAATCAGACATAAAACACAAGCGTTTGCAGAAGTAGTAAAACTCGCAAGAATCTGATAGATTTCTATGGCGTCTAAAAGGTCCCGAAGTCTTATTAGTAGCTGAGTCTAATGACGAACCTGCTAACTACAAATCTGCAATCTTAGATCCGGAATCTGAGAAATGGCAAGAAGCCATAAATGTTGAGATGCAACCTATGCATGACAATCAAGTATGGGACTTGGTTGAGCTACCCCCCGAATCTCAGTCAGTAGGGAGCAAATGGATTTTCAAGAGAAAAACCGATATGCATGGAAATGTACACACCTATAAAGCACGGCTAGTTGCGAAGGGTTTCACTCAAACTCAAAGTATTGACTATGATGAGACCCCCTCGCCCGTTGCTGTGATTAAATCAATCAGGATATTGATTGCCATAATTGCGTACTGTGATTACGAAACATGGCAAACGGATGTCAAAACCACCCTTTCTTAATGCACATCTCTCTGAAGATGTCTATATGGTTCAGCCTGAAGGTTTCGTTGATCCTAAATATCCAACTAAGGTGTGCAAACCCAATAAGTCCATTTATGGACTCAAGCAAGCATCTCGTAGTTGCAATCTTTGTTTTGACCAGGAGATCAAAGAGTTTGGTTTTGTCAAGAATGAAGATGAGGCTTGTGTTTACAGAAAGGTTAGTGGGAGCACCATATCATTCCTCATCCTGTATGTGGATGATATACTAATCATTGGAAATAACATCCCTATGCTTAACGAAGTTAAACACCATTTGGGATCTTGTTTCGCAATGAAAGATCTTGGAGAAGCTACTAACATTCTAGGAATGAAGATCTACAGGGATAGATCTAAGCGGCTTCTAGGGCTAAGTCAAAGAACGCACATAGACAAAATGATGACACACTTTAAGATGGAAAACTCCAAGAAAGGAGATGCTCCTATGACTAAAGGAACTGTGTTGAACAAATCGCAATCTCCTTCAACGGACGTTGAAATTAAGCAAATGGAAGTAGTTCCATATGCTTCAGCGATTGTTTCAATCATGTATGCTATGTACTAGACTTAACGTCTCGTATGCTTTAAGCATGACCAGTCGTTTTCAGCACAATCCTGGCATTGCCCACAGGACTGCAGTAAAGAACATTCTGAGGTACTTGAGAAGAACCAAAGATATGTTCTTGGTGTTTGGAGGAGTCGAAGAGGAGCTCACTGTAAGGTGTTACACTGATGTTGGCTTCCAAAGTGACCGAGATAATTCTCGTTCACAATTAGGATTTGTATTCACTCTCAATGGAGGAGCTGTCTATTGGAAAAGCTCCAAACAGAGTATAGTGGCGGATTCAGCCACCGAATCCAAATGTATAGTTGCATCAGATGCTGCGGAAGAATCTGCTTGGATGAAGTAGTTCATCAACGACCTCGATGTGGTTTCAAGTATTCAGAAATCGATCTAGGTATTCTGTGATAACACAGGAATCATTGCTCAAACCAAGGAGCCCGGATCACAGGGTTAAGCACATTCTAGGAAAGTTCCACTATATACGGGAAATACTGGAACGAAGAGACATCTTAATAAGCAAAATAGACACAGATCAAAACTTAGCAGACCCGTTCACTAAACCGATGTCTCAGGACAAGCTATCGGTCTTAGATTGGATAACTATTTGTTTTGATTTAGTATTTGGATGTACGAACATTCAAACAGTTGTACCTTTTGAATTCACCTTTGATTTACTGGCTAAATGCAAAGTTTGAATCTTACAGCTGTGTTCGATTTTGATACGTTTAATCTATGAATCTTGTATTCTAAATTATCCGTAGTCGGTCAGACTCGTGGGAACGACTCTGAATTAAGACTATTATGACTTTGGACTCAAGGAGTTGACTTCCAAACTCAAAAACCTCATTATGAATGACGTTGGATGTAACTCGCATCAAATCATCTTCATGGATTATGCTCATAAGATGTATTTGATTTAGGTATACTCATTTAGTATCCTCTGACCTGAGATACATACTAGAACTTCCGTTTACTAAAGACTATTCTTTGATCAGTGTCCAACGCTGTCGCGTAACTGCCAGTCATAAAGGCATTGGTTGGGAGTGGTTCTGAAGTTCAGTGGGAGTTGTATGTACTCAAGATGGGATTCTGTACTCTTACATTATATGTAACAGTTAGACATCTGGGCGCCCTCGTTGATTCAAACTGGTGAAGTGTAAGGCCTTACCCAAACTTACTGTGTGTTTGATTGGACCACTTTGATTCTGTGAACGAGAACGATAATGATTGAACGCCATGTGAGATTGAATCTGATCCATGTCTCATTGTTCAGTTAATGACTTTTACAGAAAGGATAGATGACAAGAATTGCCATAAGTCTACTGTCTTCATGTAGCAAGTCGTTGCTAAAGAGAAGATACATTGGTTAATGACTTTAAAGTGTCATGACCTGTTGGGGGCAACCATGTGTGGCTAGAACACCGCTGGCTGTCTGCGTTGAGATCTTATCAGAGACCGTCCAAGTGGGAGCTGTTGGATATTATGTCCGGTTCGATAAGTCAACGCTGCCGACCGGGTCTTGACCCGTAAGAGTTACACCTTGGGCAACGAACTAAAAATCCACTTAACCCGCTGGTAATTACGAACAACATACGAGACTGATCATAATTATATTTATGATCATAAGCGGGTATTAACTGAGAGACGGGTACATGGACCGGGTGACACGGGTATTCTCACCCTACGCCACTTGTCACACACCAACCTTTTAGCCAATCTCATTTCATGCATCATGCATGCATGACACTTGGCGGACATGCATTTTGTTTCTTGCATTTTAAATGGAAGAGATAAACTCAAAAGGTTAAGGAGGTTGTTGCAAGTAGAAAAAGGCTCTCTAAAGGGAGCACCATAACCGGCCACCAAGACCGTCGCGGGTCGCCGCCGTCGCCGCCCCGTCTCCGCCGTCGCCGCCCCGTCTCCGCTGCCGCCTGCTGTTCGCCGCTGCCACTGTTGCCGCCGCTTGGCGCCGCCTCGTTCGTCGCGTTTCGTTGGTTCGTTTACTAGCACTCGTTCGTTGAACCTCGGTGTCTCGACCGGTTAGTCATTAACCGAGGTATATCTTTCTCATCGGTAGTTAAATTTTTTTTTACTGTGCTCGTACTTGTTTGTAACCGGATCCTCTCGGGTTTCGTTTTTGTTGATCATTAGTTTATTTTTCCACTGCGTTTTAGTAATTAACTTGCTTAATTAATTCACTATTATTTATTGAACCGGGTTTTTGATAAATAAATTTTTGACCGATCACCACGGAAACCCAACACATCTTTCTTGTGATGTTAATACTTTAAGTCTATTGAGTAAATAACTAAATATATAGATTTAGAAGTAAGATTAAAAGGGGTGTTATTCGTTAAAAAAATGTTGTTGAAGTAGTTGTGCATTGGCGTAGAGAAAATATTAAACATGAAAACAGTTTATTATATATTTAACGATCTTATTTATATCAACCAAATAAAGATAGAGAAAGAGGAAAACCAAAATAATTTCATAATACATTTTTTAACTAAAAGAATAAATTGCCTTGATTGTTATGTTTTTATAATATTTGAAGATTTCATTTATTTAGATTTATGCTGAAAGAAACAAACTTTATATATTTCGACAAAATGCACTTTACATCAATATCGCAGGTAAGCGAGCAACAAGCTGCGCTGCTACCCCTTTCTGGATAGCAAACCCTAGCCTATTAAAGACAAACCCCTGCCCCCTGTTGATGAGCCACTGCTGTGAACAACCTGTTGAACCCTAGTCAGCAAACGGATAGCTTCTGGAGCCAGGGATCCAAAGGTGTCGAAGGCGAAGGGGACAAATGCATGTTGGTTATCAGCACATGATTTAGCGTGTTTGTCCACCTTCATTTATGCTTAAACTTGTCTCGTTAACCCGTCTTATTGACTAATTAAGACATTTACCATCGGTGTTTTTGAAAAAAAATAAATAAAGATATAATGCAATGGTTAACATAGAAAAAACAAATATTGTTTGTACATTAGGAGGTTTTGTAGTTCAATTGTTTAAATTTTAAAATACTAGTTACTCGTCTAAACTTATAATATATCAAATACATAGACGTGAAAATTTCGAATCAAATCTTTAAAAAAAAGTCGGCATCCAATAAAAATGAAGACAACTATGAGTAAATAAATTATTAATGTTTAATAATTGTGCAAGTTGTAAATAATTAGGAGAGAATCAAGGGAAAATCTCTATTTTGTCCACCGTCCAAAACCATCGGTTTCACTAATTTAATAATTTGATCATCAACTATGACAATGTCCAAGATTCTTGTGACAATTACTATTCATTTTTGGTCTTTTGCCTAGGAACCAATTAATCATATGCACCATCATTATCTTCATTTATAAAGTTAATCTTTTTAACAACATTTTTTACTCTTGAAAGGTGAGAATCTTTAACAGCTGAGGGAGAGATCCCACACCCTCTCAAATAAAGGGCCCTAACCTCACTTTGGTCAGACTATATTGTCTTAACCGGATCCACGCTGTCGTCAGAGTTTGGCTAACGGCGTTCCCCGGGAAACCATACCACCCGTCGTTAGTGGCAGGGGCTTGCGCCGCCACAAGAGAGAATCTCTCTGGCCAGTGGCGGAGCTTGACCAAAAGTTTTGAGGGGCCATAAAGTCATGGGACCCAAATTTTTTTTTCCTATCGTTATGTTTTGAGTCGGGCCGGCTATTCGACTCAGGTCAGGTCAAATATAAATAGTTCCAAATAAAATAAAAAAAATCATTCGTTCAAATGACTCGTTCTTACATATAAAAAAGAGTAAACTTTTTTTTTGCTCCCTGTGGTTTTGTCACTTTAATGGTTTTGCCCCAAACCTTTAAAAATAGCCATTTTCCTCCAATAGTTTGTTATGGTTTTTCCATTTTGCTCCCTGTGGGGAGCGAAATGGAAAAACAGATAACTTGGATTGAGTTAGAGGCGGGGAGCAAAATGAAAAAACCATAGCAAACTATTGGAGGAAAATGACTATTTTTAAAGGTTTGGGGCAAAACCATTAAAGTGACCAAACCACAGTGAGCAAAACAGAAGTTTACTCTATAAAAAAAAACTAAATATTGTTTAACAAACAAAAGACCAATATATATATATAGGGCGGTTAACATACAATTACACTAATCGTACATTACGTACGCGACTGACCCAGGCCGTCAGATTAGTGTGTGATTAAAATTGATGCAACACGGTGGCAGGATCGTAATTATTATCTGCCAAAGGTTAAAATCGTCCATTACAATATCAAGTTCCCGGCTTCATTCTTCTTTCCAAAAATAAAAAATCCCACAATTTATCCCAAAATCTCACAGCAGTTTCATAGTCGACTCACCAAATGCAAATGACGATTACGGAATTTGGAGGTAATCAGTTCGTCGTTGTTTGATTGATCCTGTAGTTTTTTTTTTCCGACAACGAACCATTGATTACATTATCATCAATTGCAGCTATAAGGGAGAGAATGAGCAAAAAGAGAAACGAGGTGGTTCAATCGAAGCACACAAATCCAGGTTCAAATTGGCCATTGTTCGGTCAATTTCATCGAATTGTGTTCAAATTCATCTTTGATTTTGAAAATTTTCATCAAAATGACGACAGACCGTAGAACAGAGATGTAGGAACATGACAGAGGATGCAGGAAGTAATTCCGCATGTTAAAGGAAAAAATCCCGCATGTTAAAAAATAACCCCGCATGTTTAAAGAAAAAATCTCGCAAGTTAAAAAACAAAGGTTTGCTACGAACTATAACATGCGGCATTCTATATAAAACTATATCATACGAGTCTGTATGCTCTGTTTCACAAATGCCGCAAATTCAGAAATCCCGCATGCCCAAATAATAACATGCGACATTTAAAAATAAAATAAAAACTTGATGTTGTGTTACCCACCATACAAAATTGGTTTATTAAAAAAAAGGAAAACAGAGCACGATGAATAAAAATAAAACAGAGCATCATGAATAAATTGGTTTATTAATAAAAAAAATTACGCATGTTATGAAAAATTACGCATGTTATTTAGTATACCAATCAACTATGTTGTAAGCATACATATATAACGCATGTTATGAAAAATTACGCATGTTATGAAAATTAATTACCCATACTCTGTAAAAATGATGAAAACGTCAAATTAGAAAAGGAATCTCATTAAAATAATGTTAGTAGGAATCAAAGACATTATATATAATAACATTTAGGGTAGCTTCTTGGCTACAGTAGCCAAAGAAGCCCTGTATTTAAAGTAATTACATGATTGCCATTCAAGGATTTAAATCTTCCAATTGGGTCATGAGGCTTTCTATTATTGGACCATGTGATGGTTGTAATATTCTTGTATATTACTAGCTTGTAAAAGTCATATATACTAACTTGACATAGTGTTGTGATTGGAAACCATCACCATAAACTTTCTGTTTTTTGAATTTGGCCTTTACGATATACATAGTCGGGTTCACGTTTTCAAATTTTTTACATCCGTCAGAATTTGGCATACGTGGGCATCAGGTACAAAAAGAGGTGACTTAATAGGTAGTTGACGGTCGCTATAGCGGTGGTGGCGATGGTGAATCTTCCGACTGAAACCGTGGCGGGGTCGGAGGTTGCGGATGAGGTGGAGCCGCCGAGGTTATGGGCTTATGGCAGTCGAGAAGGAGTTGTGGTCAATTGGTTATGGGGGTGTGAAATCCGACCACCACACCACCGCCATTGTTAACATCTTAGATATTAGGTGGCGGTGAAAGAGAGAGAGCGAGAGTGGTGGTTCATGGTGGTCGTAACAAGCCGTGGTAACAGAGGTGGCAAACCGGAGGATGTCATAACAAGCCGTGGTAGCAGAGGTGGCGAACCGGAGGATGTCGTAATAAGCCGTGGTAGCAAAGGTGGCAAACAAGAGAAAGAGAGAGTAGATAGAGATGATGGTAGTTTGGCGACGGCTTTTGCAGGTGGGGGTGATGACTGATGTTGTTCCGGCCGATGCATTATGTGTTGGAGTTATTATCTTTAAAATAATTTCATGTGGATAAATAAATGTAGGATCGTGTATCGACCCGAATGAGTCGTTCAGAGGAGATTCTATCAAATACAGATGCGGAAAATAAGTATTTGACTTAGGAACAGCTAGCAAATTACTTTAAACTTCTATTTGCATTGATTTCTGACAGTTTACATTCAAATCCTGGACCGGCAACACTTCAGTACAGTTTTCAAGACCTCCTCTTATGGTTCGCTCAAATGGCTACTATATATAGGGCATGGAGATCCGCTCCAATGGACATGTACGAATAAGCGGACCTCCATTGGACACATAAGCGGACCTATCTGATTGACATAAAAGCGAACCTCCTATGACCATATAAGCGAACCTACCTCTTAACACACATACAATATCCTGTTTTCTCGTAAAACGTGCCCTAATCTAATACACTAAGACTAAGACTCGATCCAAGACGAAGTCGACAGATGTAGTGCACCAACAAACTCCCCCTCAGATGTTGACGAGTCGTTCATCGAGTCTTTGACAATATCGTGTCTTCGCACCTTCAGTCTTGATCAGTCTCTGGGCTTCTCTCTCTCTATCTTCATTTCTTTCTCTTTACGTTGACATCTTTAAGTTCATCATTATCAACATGCACTCCCCCTCAAATGTTGACATTTCTTGCATAACACTCTACCACAAACATAAGTTTTATGATAAACATTTAAGCATATAGACACTACTTGAAGATCACGAACAAATCAAATAATTTCATACTGATGAACCACTTGAAACAGTATCATTTTTCTTAACAAAACAAACACAATCTCCCAAACCAACTGTTCATCCTGTTTAGCACTTGGAATTTTGAAAATCAGCTCTCCTACACCAGTTGTCAAAAAAATCTTTTTGTATTTTTCAAAAATTATGCTAAAACACACTTAAAATCTTTTTGGATTTTTGAATGGAAAGAAATATAGAGAAGAAATATTTACAGACAATATTTTTGTGAGCTTGTGTAAGAGGATCATATCAGTTAATGAGACAAATCACCAACACCGTTAAGCTTCATTACATTTTAAGCTCTAAACGATTCACTTAGATTGTCAGTATACTGATCCACTTAAATTTTCACACAAAGTTCAACTGCTTCGAGATATGATATTAATGTCTTAAGTACTTAAACTTAATCGCGTGTCCCACCTCAGAATATACTCCCGTATCCAGATCCCAATATTCAGTCTTACAGGTGAGTATACCACAGATGATATCTGTAAGGGGTTATATTGCGAGGGCCGTGAGAGCTCAGGTCGATCTTTCGATACGCAGAGAGATGACGGCTTCAACTTTTGGTGTGTCCCCTTTAGAGGATCTTTTGATTACAACAGCAATGACTATCAATTTTATTGTTTCGTCAATTTGCTGAGGGCGGCGCTATATTTCAAGCAAGCAGAAAGTATTCTCCGGGGACTAGGCCATTGCTTCCGCAAAATCAGAAGTCCCGGGATAATACCCCAGATATCACTGAGTATAAAGACCTAATATCTCAGAAAGAGGGACCTTTCAAACAAGATTTCGGGGGTTACCCATATATCCGAGAGATGTTCCCCACGATATAAGCAAGTTTGAAATTGAGGTTTATATCTCGTCACAATCTACTAAATGTGCAAAAACCTACTGGCACATCATCAGTGAGACCATTTATCACTTTTTATCTTACCAATTCTTTAGCATGTTGTGACAGTCCACTGATGTACTATCATTTCCCCTTTTATACAACAAAACTCATTTTCATTTTATCATGTTTTTGTCTTTTTCAAATTTTCAAATGTTTTTGGATTTTCTGAAAAAAAAAATTTACTCCCCCTAAAATGCAAACACATTTTAGGAAATTTGAAAATAAATTGTACAATAAAGTTGACAACCAATATCGAATTGCTTCAATTCGCCATCCACTTGGCATAAACAATCAGAACTCCCCCTTACAACAAACTATTTTCTCATTTAGATTTCAAAACACTTAAGTTTGTTTTAATCAAAATGATTTTTCCGGAAAATAAGTTTGTTTTTACCACTTGTAGGAGCATGGTTCATCATATTGTCATTCAATCACTTGTATGAAAATTACATCAAGTTCAAATTAATGACCTTGAGTAATTTCTATGCTATGACAAACCTCTGTAACACTTGTACAATGAACTTATCAAAGTAAGTTTCAAGATAAATGCCGATACCTACTCCTCACTTACCAACCTGGGAGTTCCGGCAAGTCACACTTAACCTGTAAAAATTTAAACTTTATAAGATTCATTCACAAACATCAATTTTCAAGAAAAATGCCAATTCCTGATCCACGATTACAAACTTGGGATCTCCGGCAAGTCAGGTTTTTCATTTAAACAGATTCACCCAAGCCTGACGGTCCTTGGGTGATTTTGAATTCTTGTTCAACAATGGTGGAAAGTTTGCATCATCCATTGTTAAACCTGAATTCTCTTTTTTTACCTCAACAAATGGCTCTTCTGGTTTTGACACACCAGAATCATTGCCTGAATGTGGCTTGTCTGACTTTGATGAGCCAGATTCATCGCCTAAAGGTGGCTTGTCTGACTTTGATGAGCCAGATTCATCGCCGACCATTTTCTTCTTCCTTTTTTCTTCTTTCGTCCTCAGATTTTTATCCGATGAATTCATCTTGCTTGACTTTGCCATCGAGGGAGTTGATTCATCAGAACTCTTATTTTTATCAACAGATGAACCCGAGGACAAAATCTTCTCGAGGTACTCTCTCGCTTTCTTCCTCTTTTTCCTCAGTCTGTCTTTCTGTCCCTGAGAAAGCTTCACTTTCTTTTCTTGAACTTTAGGTTCTTGAACCTTCTGTTCTTTGGGCTTGCCATTAACTGATTTCTTTGCCAATTTCTGAGAATCAGCCCTCGATCTTCCCTTTGATCTCATTGGGCAATCTCTTGCAATATGGCCTCTGATTTGGCATTCATAACACCTTCTCTTTTCAATTCTCTGACTTTGGCAGTTAACAGAAATGTGTCCTCTAACACCACAAGTGTAGCACACCCTGTTATCGTACCAATCACCATTTTCACACCAAACGCTCAGATCAAAGCACTGTTTGGCTTGGTGATACTCTTTCCTCTTCTTGATTGCTGGATTTGACTTTTGAGCACTGTGGTCTGACCTGCACCACTTATTACCAACAATTTTAGAGTTTTCATTTTTTTATTTTTGTAATTTTTCATTGCGATTGGATGATCGATCTGATGAGCTTTTATTATCTTTTTGTACATTTTTCAAAATTTTCTCTTTTTGTTTTTGTTCCACTTTCTTCTTCAAAGGTTTTTGCTTAGAGCATTCTACCTTTTCAGTTGATTGTGGAACAGTTTCTTGAAACTTTTCTTTTAATTTCAAAAATAAATTCTTTTTCTTCATTTTTTCATTTTCATCATCAGATTTCTCATCACAATCTTCAACTTTGACTTTGTCAAAGTTTGTGACATTGTCACTTATTGGAACTGAATTTAAAAGTTTTGGACAAGGAATAGTTGAAGTATTCACAAACACCTTCAACTTTTGTTCCCATTCCTTGATTTTCTTTTGAGCACACTCAGCTTCCTTTTCAAGTCGAATAATCTTTTCAAGATGAGAATTGATTGCAATTTGTTTTTCAAGATTGTTTTTACCAAACAAATCTCTCTCATCTTCTAAACTTTTTATTTGACTTTGAAAATCTTTCTCAATTTTTACTTTTTCATTTTCCAAATTGTGTATTTGATTGTTCAAAACATTTTCTGATTTTTTAAGATTTTTGTTTTCTAATGACAAACTCTCTACATTCTTCAAGAGTTTGGCATTGTCTGTCTCAGATTTTTCACAGTTCAAGCATTTCCCAGAAATCTGTTTCTCTTCAGCTTTCGTCTCAACCTTCAAAGCTGAAATATTTTCAACATGTGTCTTCTCCTCATGAACACTTTCATCCTTACTCTCTTCTTCTGATGAATGATAAAAAATAGGTGCATCTTCTGCAACCTCTTTCTTTAACACTGGTTCAGGTTTCACAGATACAGGTTTTTCAAATTCTTCTTTCTCAATCTTGACAGCTGGAATTTGTTCAATCTGCTCAGCTCTGATCTCTTCTTTAACAATAACTGCCTTTTGATTCTTTCTTTTTGCATCTTGTTTTTCTTTCAATTTTTCAATTTTATCAGCATAAAATAACTTTCCACTACGTTGATCAGATGGAAGTTGTTGTTTAAGATTTTCAAGTTCCCGGATTTCCTCTTCATAATTGTCACTTTCTTCATCAGACGAATGATAAAAAACCGGAACTTTTTCAACAACTTCTTTTGCTGAGACTGTTTCTCTTTCTTGCTTTATCGGATTATACTGCTGAGATTCATAATTCATATATGCCAATAATTCTTCAAAATCCATGTTTCCGGTAAACAATTTCACAAATGTTCACTTTAAATGTTGATTGGGCCGAGAATATGACTTGGGCCAAGAACTTGTTCAACACATGTACTAATATTTGTCAAATGTATTGATGCTTTCTAAATAATTGTCAACAAACAATATCACTCTTTGGGCCGTAATATCAATCTTGGGCCAATCTTTGTAGTCACATGGATTCTGTCAACTAGATTTATGTGTTCACGTGAAGTCTGATCCAATGAATAGATCTAACAACTCCACTTAGCCGACAACAACTCTTTCACAACTCTTGGATTGGGCCGCAACTTGATATGAACCAAACAATTAATAACTAGTGGGAAAGTGTTGTCACAACCAATATGAATTCACGTGACTTTGGTAATCTCAAACAACCTTTTAACTTGTGAAGATGACTGACACCTTATCTTTCAACACATGCGCATGAACCGACAAAGTTGATTACCATTCAAATCTCATTGGACCAACAAAGTTAGTGGACTTTAACATGCATGAATTGAACCGAATTCAATGTTATATCTCATAAAATCACATGCAAACTAACAATCTTCTATAACGTTTCACACAAATCAAAGATAACCACCTCGGGAATGATTATCACGTGAATGAACCGATAAGTCTTGAAATAACAACAATCACATGCAATCTGATTTAATTCTGATCATCTAAACACTTTTGATCTGAATTCCTAAGTGTCACTAAAACACCAACTTGTTGTCACAAGTTGTCCAAATGAGCGAAACCACCAAATGTCACAAGAGCGAAACTAGTCAAGTCCTCAAGAGCGAAACACCTGTAATGTTCACAAAAGCGGATCCAACTGATTGTTACAATGAGCGAACCACAAGAGCGGACCTCAACTATATGTAACTACAAGCGGACCTCTTGAGCGAACCTACAACAAATATGTTCCTAAAAGCGAACCTCTAGAGCGAACCCTCAACAATCAAGTCCCTATGAACGGACCTCTAGAGCGGAACCTATTCACGAGCAGTTTTAGGTCATTTTTAGTCCGTATTTTGGTCCAATACTTTCCAGGGTTTGTTAATGACTTATAATACACAATCTGTGAAATTTTTAGCTGATTTTGACCGTTAAAACTTGATCTGATGATGAAAGAAGGTGTAAAAATCAGAAATTTTGAGCGAAAACGAACTAAACAGTAAGAACTCTTCCTCCTGAGCTCTGATACCACTTGTAGGATCGTGTATCGACCCGAATGAGTCGTTCAGAGGAGATTCTATCAAATACAGATGCGGAAAATAAGTATTTGACTTAGGAACAGCTAGCAAATTACTTTAAACTTCTATTTGCATTGATTTCTGACAGTTTACATTCAAATCCTGGACCGGCAGCACTTCAGTACAGTTTTCAAGACCTCCTCTTATGGTTCGCTCAAATGGCTACTATATATAGGGCATGGAGATCCGCTCCAATGGACATATAAGCGGACCTCCATTGGACACATAAGCGGACCTATCTGATTGACATAAAAGCGAACCTCCTATGACCATATAAGCGAACCTACCTCTTAACACACATACAATATCCTGTTTTCTCGTAAAACGTGCCCTAATCTAATACACTAAGACTAAGACTCGATCCAAGACGAAGTCGACAGATGTAGTGCACCAACAATAAATTCTCTAATTTAAACAATGATATAATTATAGAATTACAAATTTATTGAAAATAAATACCACTAGATTTAAACTAATATACGACGATTACGACTCAGAAAACGTCGTATTAGTGTCAATATTATCATAAGCGTTACCGATATTTTGTTTATGATTTTCGACTAATGTAAAAGATGTGTTAACATCCTTATGGGCACAACTTTATTTATTGGTTATTCTCTTTCGGTTGCTATATCGTGTGCCTTTAGCGTATCAATATCGTGTGCTGTACTCTATCTATACTGTGATGAACCAAAGATATACCGACCGAACTCCCGCGCAACGCGTGGGTATTTTCCAAGTTGTTTACAATACAGAATCTCTTAATTACAATACTAAAAAAGCATAACAACAAATCTAATTGAACCATTACAAGACTGAATATCTTAATTAACATCTTATTGGAGGATCCCCTATTTCGACATTGTCTTAAATAGGATTTTGAACTGCTTCAATCGTATCATGATCATCTTCCATTTCAAAATCTTTTGTATTACGTCCGGCGCTATTCTATGGATACATTGTAATTGAATTGAATTGGAATCCTAATCGCTAATATTTAACCGCACTCGATAGTTTTAAAATATTGTGTAACGAACTCATAGGATGGTGTTGAAGGGAATTGTCCAATATACCCATGGATGTGAAAATAAAAAAGCGACACGCGTCGTGATCTGGTTGTCGCGTACGCATATCATGATTAGGCATTTTGTATTTTACACTTTCTATATATATATAATGGTACGAGATAAATGAAACCTGGACGAATAATTACAATGTCACACCTTGACTTTTGCGGAAGCGTGATTATGTGTGACTTGCTTAATATCATTGCATTCAATCATAACAAACAACTATATGATAAAACCAAGATGTTCATCCATAGATAGTTTTAAAAACATTACATGTAACATTGTTTTAAATCCCAAAATACAGACTTCGCGTTCAGAATACAACACCAACAAGTTTTAAGTTCCATAAGGACTTCACAAAAGACACTAATGAAAACTAGGCTTTGAAATATGTATCCTATCCAGGATAGGATACACACTCCAAACCATTCGACACCGGATGACATCTTTTATTCCAAACAATACTTGAAAACTTCAACTCCCGCCAGATCCATACTTAGTTTCCTGAAATACATGTAGTTTGAAAACATCAAC
>JARYGA010054858.1:0-29488 GCA_030545235.1 Helianthus tuberosus | reverse complement strand
ATTCAAGGTTCGTCGGCCAAAAGTGTTGAAAGCTTCGAGGGTTCGGAGGACATTTACGTGCCTAATTGGGGGGTTAAGGTTGGTGACAATTTTAAGGATCCTGCTATTTGTGCTGAAGCCTTGGCTCATTTTGCTCCTCCCGGTGTTCGAGATGCCATATCTGAGATGGAGGGTGATCATCTTATCTCTAGGATGATGCTCAGTTCCTGCAACCTTTCTGCCTTTTTGGCTGAAGGTGTCACTCGCTTTGCTAAAAGGATGCGGGAATATGAGGAGGCCTCCAAGAAGAAAGAGAAAATGAAAGCTTCAATTGCTGCCATGAAGAAGGAAATCGAGATCTTTTCTGAGAAAGAACTGGCTTGTACCAAGAAAGAGGAGGAGTTAACAAAAAGGCACGAAATTGAGATGGGTGACCTCAAAAAGAGCTTTGAAGCCAGCCTGTTGAAACTGAAAGCTGACCGGGAGACCTTGGCTGTGCAAAAGAAGGCGTTTGATACGGAGAAGGAGGGTTTGAAGACTTTGGTTGCCCAGGCTACCAGGGATAACCAATGGCTCATTGAGCAAGGTTTTCACCAGGTGGTTACCTATCTTTTGCACTCTAAAGAATTTAACTCCGCTCTTGGTGATGTCTACACTAAACTGCTCAATTTGGGAAAACACCAAGGTCTTATTGCGGGTTATAAGCTTCATGAGTCTGGTCATCCCTTAGAGAAATCTCCCCTATACCGTCCCGAGGCTTCGGATGTTTTTAAGGGTTCCGTTGAGCAAATGGAGAGGTTGTTATACCCGAATGTGAGTCGGGTTGCTTCTTGTTATGGTAAGCCTTTCTCCGTTTTGCAGGAACTGATGCCGGATGGTTTGAATGAAAAGTTATGTGCTGAAATGCTTAGCTCTCTTTCAAGGAAACGTTCCTACTCGAGAGATAGTGAAGATATTTTTCCTGGGGAATCCGATGCTCCGAAGGATGTTAGCCTGGAGGTTTCAGCTGTTGAGGATCTGGGTCCAAAAGCTAAAAAGGCTAAGAAGACTAAGAAGACCAAAGGTAGCAGTTCTGGGGCTTCTAAGCCTTCTACTGATGCATGAATTCGTAGCTTTCTTAGCACTCTTAAAACAATTTATTGTTGTGTAACTTTTAAACAATGTTGGGTTTTCAGGAACCTTTAAGGTTCCTGTTGGTTGTGTTTAAGGCCTGTACGGCCGCTTGAACAGTAGTTAAGCTTGCAAGTTACTAGGACTTGCCCTAACTTGTGTTTGAAAGTCCTTTAGGGCTTTCTTTGATATGGTATGATGTTTAACTATTTTCCTTGTATTATGTTTTTATACTTGTGCCTTTTTGGTTAAGGCAGTTTGTTTGGCTTCAACCTTCCAAGCCTTTTGACTGTCTGTTGGTAGGTTGAAGTCTTTGAGGTATCGGGTTGCTACCCGGGTGGCTTGAAGCTTTGAAGGCTTCTTAGTCTTGTGACCTGACTTGGTTTGTATCTTTATAATTTTTTGTCTAAGTTGTATTGTTCTTTTAGGTTTTCTTTGTCTCTTTGTAACTTTGTCTTTGCCGAGTTTGTGCTGCCCTTATGTTTTTTATACCTTAAAGGGTTCAGTGCTGCAGACACTTAGCCTTGGGATTTTTAACAAGAAGACATAGCACCTATCCTTTTTATCATTCTTTGTTTTTCACTTGACTTTTTTAAGCCTCTTTGCGGATTATATTTTTAAGGCTTAGGGAACATTTGGTGTAGGCTGTTCACACCCGTCTATGAGACAATTTTATTTTTTCTTAACAAGTCTCATGGAGTTGTATTGAATTAGGAACTCACCCCTTATATAGGCTCATTCAACCCTTGAACCTATTGAGCGATGTGGCCTGGGAGCTCATCCCCTTACATGGCCCTTGCCATGGAGTTTTTTGCTAGGTTCTCAACCTGATCTTAGGATAGAAAGACAAGTTTGATAAAACAACTTCATTCATTTAAGCAATACTTGCTTTTTACAAAAAGTATTCATAGTATTGTTCGAAATACATTTTGATACAAACCAAACTTTCCTGTCTAAACATGGAACCTTTTCAGGGTTTTTGCCATTCCAATGCCTTGGAAGCCTTTTGCCTTCTGAATCTACTAGCTTGTAGGATCCACCCTTGTGTGCTTCGAGGATGGTGTATGGACCCTCCCATTTTGGGCCAAGCTTTCCTTGATTTTCCTTTTTGCTAGCTTCATTGTTTCTGAGGACCAGGTCTCCTGGCTTGAAACGTTCGTTCTTGACTTTCTTGTTGTAATAGGCTTCCATTTGCTGCTTGTATTTAGCTTCTTGGATTGTAGCTTGATCTCGTGCTTCCTCTAGGAGTTGTAAATTCAACATGGTCTCTTTTTGGTTTGTTACGGGATCCATGTTGACAATTCGCTGGGTTACAACTCCTATCTCAGCGGGGATCACAGTCTCTGACCCAAATACCAAACTATAGGGTGTTTTCTTATGGCTTGTTTTTTCGGTAGTCCTAATTGCCCATAGGACACTAGGCAATTCTTCAAGCCAGTTGCTTTCGTATCTTCCCAATCTTGTTTTGATACCTTCCACTATGCTTCTATTTGTTCTTTCAACCTGACCGTTTGATTGCGGATAAGCCACTGAGCTAAAAACCTGATCGATATTGTATTCCTTGCACCAAACGCTGAAAGGCTTCTCAGCAAATTGCCTTCTGTTATCAGTGACAAGTACTCCTGGAAATCCATAACGGCAAATGATGTTATAAGTGGTTTGACCTCGGGCCACTTGGTGAAATAATCTATTGCCACCAGTAAGAATTTTACTCCCCCTTTGCTTGGGGGAAATGGACCAACAATGTCCATCCCCCATTTATGGAATGGCCATGCCGAGGTTATCGGGACTAAGTCATGCTTGGGACTTTTTGGGATTGGTGCATGAATCTGACAAGCATCACATTTCTTCAATTCTTCGGTTGTATCGCGGTGCATTGAGGGCCAGAAATATCCGAGGTTCATGAGCTTTGCAACCACCGACCTAGCTCCAAAATGTGCTCCGCATACACCTTCATGAATTTCTTTGATCAAATATTTACTTTGCTCGGGACCGACACATCTTAGCAAGGGAGCAAGGTAACCCTTTTTGTAAAGGGTTTCTCCTTGTAGTATGTATTGCCTTGCTTTGATTTCAACCCTTTTAGCTTCTACTTGATCATTCGGTAATTCACCATTTTTGAGGAACTTTTTGATGGGAGTCATCCAGTTTGGATCTTCTTCGGTAACTACATCTTGAACCTCCAATTCATTAATGGATGGGGCCTTCAACACTTCTACCAGTACCTTCTTGGTAAGGTGGGCGAAAGTGAGAGATGCAAGCTTACTTAGGGCATCAGCCTTTTTGTTTTGAGATCTGGGGATCTGTTTGATGTTGCATGCTTGGAAGGTACTCATCAGTTCCTTGGATTTTTGTCTGTATCTTTTCATGTTGGCTTCTTTAGCTATGTAGCTATCATTCACTTGGCTTGAGACCAGCAACGAATCTGTGAACACTTCAAGCTTTTCAACCTTCATTTCTTTAGCCCGCCTTAGGCCGGCTATTAGTGCTTCGTATTCAGCCTCATTATTGGTGGTCTGAAAATCAAAACGGAGAGCATATGTGAATTCTAACCCTTCTGGGTTGATCAAAATTAGCCCAGCCCCTGACCCTTCAACGCTTGAAGCCCCGTCGGTAAAAAGCTTCCAGGCTTCAGGGTTGGAAGGTTCAGTGGTGGTAGCGTTTACTTCAGTGATCGCTTGGTTTGGGACTTCCACAATGAAATCAGCCAAGACTTGGGCTTTGATAGCTTTTCTTGGGACATAGGTGATGTTATGTTCACCTAGTTCTATGGCCCATTTGGCTAATCGCCCCGAGTTTTCAGGTTTTTCGAGCACACTCTTAATAGGTTGGTCGGTGACCACTTGTATGGGGTGTGCTTGGAAATACCTTCGAAGCCTTCTAGCTGTTTGAACCAGGGCTAGGGCAAGTTTTTCAAGGGGAGGATATTTCGTTTCAGCTAATTTTAAAGTTTTGCTGAAAACATAAACGGGTACCTGGGCCTTGTCTCGCTCAATGGTGAGGACTGCACTGATGGCCTCGTCGGCAATTGAGAGGTACACCGATATTAACTCCCCAGATTTTGGTGCCACAATATCTGGTAGGGAAGCTAGATGTTGCTTCATCTGGTTAAAAGCTTCTTCAGTCCATTTGAAATCCTTCTTATCTGAGCAGTTCTTGAGCGTTTTGTAGAAGGGCAGAGATCTTTCGGCCAGCTTTGAGGTAAAACGCTTCAAGGCTGCAAGCTTCCCATTTAAGCTTTCAACCTCCTTCTTGATTTTTGGTGGCTTGGTTTCAAGGACAGCTTTTACTTTGTTTGGGTTAGCCTTGATGCTTTGTTTCCCTACAATATGGCCCAAGAACTTTCCTTCCTCAAACCCAAACGAGCATTTTTCAGGGTTGAGCTTCATGTTAACCTTTCGGATTTTATTGAAAGTTTCTTGGATGTCGTCGAGCATTTGATACTCCGTCTTGATTTTAATTACCAAGTCATCGACATATGCCTCCATGTTTTTGCCAATTTGGCTTGCGAAGGCTTTGTCAACGAGCCGTTGGTAGGTTGCTCCGGCATTTCTGAGGCCAAAAGGCATCTTTTGATAACAAAAGATCCCCCTGTCCGTGTGAAAGGCTGTTTTTTCCTCATCCTCTTCCTTCATGAGGATTTGGTGATAGCCTTTGTATGCATCAAGAAAGCATTTGAACGAGTAACCGGTGAGGGAGTCAACTTTGAGATCGATTTCCTGTAGTGGATAGCAATGCTTAGGACAAGCCTTGTTAAGATCCTTGAAATCTATGCACATCCTCCAAGAGTTGTCGGGTTTTTTGACCATAACCGGGTTTGCAACCCATGATTGGTACTTGACTTCTCGGAGAATGCCGGCTGATACAAGCTTTTCAACCTCTTGGCAGGCTGCCAGACTCCTTTCGGGTGCCAGACTTCTTTTCTTTTGGACAACAGGCTTGACATCCGGTGGTATCCTTAACTCGTGCTCGGCAATGTTTCGAGGGATCCCTGTCATATCTTCTGGACACCAAGCGAAAACATCGCTGTAATGTGTTAGCATTTTTTTCGAGATACGAGAGGGTCTCTGGAGAAAGGTTTGGATTGACCCTTATTCTTTGTTCAGGGTACTTAGGGTTTATGACCAACCTTTGCCTGTCTTTTTCACTGTTTGAGCTTTCACCCTCAACCATGTAAGCTTCCTGAGAGGGTTGAAGGGTTGCTATGCCCCTCTCGGTAGGAAATTTGACTGTGCGATGGCCAACAGACACGGCCATGTAGAATGCACACTGCCCTGGTCTTCTGATGATCACGTCATAGCTTGAGGGGATGTTGATAACCACAAAGGTGAGTGGTTGGGTTCTTTCTTTCAAACCTTCACTGAAATGAACATTAAGTGTCAGTTGCCCTAAAGGCTTGAGGGGTATATCGGCGATACCTTTTATAGAGGTTCCAGAGGGTTAAAGCTTTGAACGTTCTTCATTACTCAAACGGTTGAAGAATTTCTCGAACATGATTTCAGTGGCTGCCCTAGTGTCTATGTATGCCCTACATGTTTGCAATGTTCCCACGGTAGCTTCTACCACAAGGGGGCTAGAGAGAGGGTCTCTCTCCGTTGGGGGGAAGCAGACACACTGAAGCTCCCAAGCTTCCAACCGCTACCTTTTATGAGGAACCCTTCCATCAAAATCCACCATATTGACTTCCTTTCCTTTTCCTTCAGCCATTTTATCCCGGACTCCCTTTACCAAATGAGCGAGTTCTCCGGACTTAACAGCTTCTTCAATTCTTTTCTTGAGTTGGAAGCAATCATTGGTGTGATGACCCTTTTCTTCATGAAACCCACAGTATTGTGTGGAGTTCTCATTTTTTCTGCTTTTGGGGAGAGGCCTAGGAGGCCGAAAGTTTTGCTTAACTTCTTCCGTTGCAAGGATTTCTTGAGGGGTCTTTGTGAGGGGAGTGAAACTTATGCCTTTCTCCCTGCTTGAAGGGTTCCGGCCTTCAGACCTTCGAGGGTCTGAACCCTTTGACCGCCTGTCATAGGAGTTGAAGTTTCCCCTTTTCCTAGCTGGACTATTGCTTCGCCAGCCGGATCCCCTTTTTCTTTGTTCTTTAATGTCTATCGCCTCCTCTCCCCGGATGTGGGCCTCGGCCCTTTCGAGAGCTTCTTCCAAGGTTTTGGGCAAGGACTTGTTGAAATCTCTTGTGAGATATTTAGAGGTTATGGCATTCATGAAGCCAGCCACTCTCATTTTCTCATCTGCCCCTACATAAGTCAGGCCTTCCTTCTTGTATCGTTCAATGAACGCACGAAGACTTTTGTCATCACGCTGTTTTATCTGGAAGATTACTGTTGCGTCTTTAACGTAACGCCTTTGTTGGGAAAAATTGGCCAGAAAACCCTTGCTAAGGTCGTCAAAGCTTCGAACGCTTTGAGCGGGTAGGTCGTTGAACCAGATTCTGGCTGATCCAACAAGGGTTTGCATGAACATTAGGCAACATTCGGCGTTTGACCATTTCTCTATCCTTGCTGCACCGGTGAAGATCTGAAGATGGTCCTCAGGATCTTCAGTCCCATCATACAACTTGATGTGGGATGGCATCTTGATCTTTGCTTGGAAATCATAATCGGCTATTTGCTTTGAAAAGCATGAAAGGTTACTTGGCTTGTATGGTTTAGCCAAGTCTTCTTCAGCCCTTGCATCCACATTATTGCCATTGCCGTTATTTCCCTGAGTGGCTAGCACCTGATTAATAAAGTGTTGCCACGGGAAGTTGGCCATCATCTGGGCCATCATGTTGGGCATGAGGTTGAAGCCCTGAAGGCTTCCTGGGGCAACTGAACAGTTTATTCCAAGGGGAGTGTTCATAACAGCACTTCGTGCCAGAGGGAGCATGGACAGAGCTTGCTCCCACGTGGTTGTTGTAGATGCTGGAAAGCTTGTTACTGGGGACTGTAGGAGCTGGTCAAGGGTTAGCTCATGTCCCAAAGGTGCACCACTAGTAATCGGTTGGGAAGAGAAGATATGATGCACTGTAGGATGTGTCATTGTGGACAGATATGGGTGAGGGTTTGAAGGATTACTGGGACCAGCCTCATTTCTAGTTGTAAAAGGAAAGGGAGGTGGTCCAGGAGACAACCTTGGTTCTGGCTCGTCGTAATCTAGGCGGATTCTCACCCCCTTTTCTCTTTCTCTATTCACATGCTGGTTGAGGAGAGACCTCAATTCCAGGAAATTGTTGGCAACCCCCTCGGGGGTAAGTTCAACACGTGCCGGGGTATCAGAGACACCGACATTGGGGGAAGGAACTCTGGATCTGGACGGAGTTGGTGTGTTGAAGGTGAGGAACTCGGGTGTGCTCCCTGGAGTTGAGAAAGAAGTTGGTATAGCCACATGAGCTTGGCTACTACGTGGGGTAGAGGTGTTTGGAATCTGATTTACTTCACCCGGGGATCCACTTTCAGACATGGTGATTTTAAGCGAAGAGAGCTACACTACTAGGTCTTTTTGAGGAGAAATAGCGGCGTAGCCCCACGGTGGGCGCCAACTTGTTGATGAAACAAATAAGAGACCAAGGGTGGTAGCTAGGCTGGTTAGGCAAAAGGGTTGAAGGGTTCAACCATGCCTACCGCAGGTCGTGGGGTCCCCCCACGTTTGCAAGACGTGGAAGGAGGTTCACTAGTTTATTGTTGCTGTTTGCTGATGATCCTTTTCTGAAGTGTACTCAGATTTGGATGTGGGAGCAAACGGAATGTGTGTGTTAGATGTGAAAGTGAGTAACTTGCATAAAGCAAGTACTCGATACGAATGACCAGAGTTTAAGGAAACAGGCCTGGCCCAGAATGTCCCAACTTAGTTAATGAAGTGTCGATTATATAGGAGAAGACATCTCCCAAAGAGGCGTTCATTTGACTAGTGTCCTTGCTTGCAGCGAGGGGCTTACCCTTTCGGGGGTTAAAGCCTTCTGACCCCTGGATAATAGCGTGTGCTCTGCAGACCTGCATTGCTTTTGCGGCTGTGAGTTGGTGAAGCAATCCCTGGATGTGACTGGCTACTGTTCCCGTATTGCTTTTTCCCTCTTCACAGCTTTTTAACCCTTGAACCATTTAACCCTTTGAGCATTTACGTATTTAGTCATTTTATTTAATCTTGGGCTACCCCCGTCATCAATATATATATTGGATTTCTTAGTTTATCCGTACTTGTCAAGATTTTAGAAACCACAAATGAACGGATGTAAAATTATGGTACTTAAAAGTTGATATTTCTTTTATATAAAAGTCGATGTTTCAGTATTGGATGTTTATACTTCAATTTATAGCCATATAGTTGATTATCCTCTATGAATTATTGACAAACTAAAATGGTTTTTTTCACGTGCACATCAACTGATGCATGTATCTCCTCTGCCCACATGCATGTCAATTTATTTTGGTACATTCCCACTGCACAACGTATAAGTCTTATTCCCTAAAGACGAAGACCTGGAATAACTTTCCAAGTCTACTCGATCTTAAATAAGCAAATGAGCTACTAGTATACTCTTATAATCAATACTCTTTCCTAGGATTCAATCAATCAAACTATTCAACAAACATGTTAGCCTTCAGTTTACCATTCTTTTTTGTGCTCTTCTCTACCACAACCTCACAACCATACATACCCACCGATCAGGTCTTCCTCAACTGTGGTTCATCCGCAGTTAAATATTCAAATTATGAACGGAGACATTGGGATGGTGACGAACATTCCAAATTCGTGCCTTCCAACATCACCACCACCTCCTTTTCATCCACCCCCGACCACCTTGATCCTTCTGTCCCCCAAATCCCTTATTTCACTGCTCGAATTTTTAACACTTGTTCATTTACCTACACTTTTCCTGTCTCCTCCCAAGACCCCAAGTTCCTACGTTTACATTTCTATCCTGCCAACTACTCTGGTCTCAACACGGAACAATCTTTCTTCTCCGTATCATCCAACGGTTACTCTCTTTTTACCAACTTCAGCGCTTTCCTGGCTGCCTCCTTTCTGGCAATGACTCGATCTGAAGCTGGAATGAGTGGTCCCCAGGTTCCTCACTTTGTCAAAGAATTCCTCATCTATGTAAAAGACACACAAATCCTAAATCTTACCTTTACACCATCACCCAACTCATATGCCTTCATCAATGGTATTGAGATTGTTTCAATGCCTGAAGACCTGTATTTTAATGCCAAGACACCAAAATTTGTTAATCAGTATACAGGACCCATTATTAATAACAACACCACGCTTGAGAATATTTACAGGCTAAACATGGGTGGGGGACAAATATCTAGTCAAGATGATACCGGTATGTACCGGTCATGGGATCAAGATAATAACTACATATATGGAGCTGCAATTGGGTTAACGCCTACTTATGATAATCCGATCATGTATACCACAGAGACGCCCAATCATGTTGCACCTAAGGCAGTTTATCAAAGCCAGAGGAGTATGGGCAATCAGTCTGACAAGTACAATCTGACTTGGAGACTTCCAGTCGATTCTGGGTTTTATTACATGCTCCGCCTCCATTTTTGCAACATCATACCACAATACACCAAACAGGGTCAGGTTGTTTTCAAGATCTTCATTAATAATCAAACTGCTGAAGAGGAAGTTGATCTATTCCACTGGACTCTAGGTACGGGGTATCCTGTATTTAAGGATTACATTGTACTTGCCAACAATACTGGTGGCCACACAAGTAAGCAAGATTTGTGGCTTGCACTGCATCCTAACCCCAACTCTGAACTGTATCGGGATGCTTATTTGAATGGTTTGGAAGCTTTCAAACTGAGCACAAAAGGTAATCTTTCAAGCCCAAACCCAGAACTTCGTGCTGATCACCCACAACCAAGCCTTGTGTCTGCCACTAACGGGAACAAGAAGACTCCACCAATTGCCAAAATTATTGGAGGTGTCACTGGATGTTTTCTCTTGCTACTGTCTATTTTAATTCTTGTAGTATTTCGACGACAAAGGCGAGTAAAACACCATAGCACCACAACCAATAAGTCATCATGGGGTCAAACTTCTAGTGATACAACACTGCCATCAGATCGCTGCCATCGTTTTACACTAAAGGAACTCAAAAATGCTACAGATGATTTTAATGACAACAGTAGCATTGGCAGCGGAGGTTTCGGGAAGGTGTACAAAGGGTACATGGACAACGCTGCAACCATAGTAGCAATCAAACGCCTCAACCCATCATCCAGCCAAGGTTTTCATGAATTCCTAACAGAAATTGCGCTATTGTCTAAACTACGTCATGTCCATCTAGTGTCCATGATCGGATACTGTGAAGATAATGGAGAGATGATCCTTGTCTATGATTACATGGCCCACGGGACTCTAAGAGAACATCTCTACAAGACGAGCAATCCACCTCTGCCATGGAAAAGACGTCTTGATATTTGCATTGGCGCAGCCAAAGGCTTGAATTATCTCCACTCTATGGAAAAGCGTGCGATAATTCATCGGGATGTCAAGTCCACAAATATCTTACTGGATGAGAATTGGGTTGCTAAGGTGTCTGATTTCGGTTTGTCAAAGCTAGGTTCAAAAGATCCGTCAAAAACATATGTTAGCACGCTGGTGAAGGGAAGTTTTGGGTACATCGATCCTGAATATTGCCGGACCAAACAACTGACTGAGAAATCTGATGTGTACTCATTTGGAGTGGTTCTTTTTGAGGTGTTATGTGCAAGACCTGCTATCGTTCAACGAGTGAGAGATGAGCAAGTGAATTTGGCAGAATGGGGCAAGAGTTGCCATCGAAAGGGAACCTTAGAAAAAATCATTGATCCAAAACTAAGTGGTGAGATTGCTCCTCGGTGTTTGAGGAAGTTTGGAGAGGTGGCGAGTAGTTGCTTGCATGAGATAGGGAGTGAACGCCCTGCAATGGAAGAGGTGGTTTGGGGACTAGAGTTTGCACTGGAACTACAAGAAGCTGCTTAGAAAATGGATGGTCATGAAAAGAGTGAACTCTTTTATCACATAGATATAATATTATTTCGTACTTTTGTAATAACTAAACTTGTCAAAACACTCAATAAATTGTTTCTTACGATTTCACAAAATAAAAGAGTTGTGTAAATATTGTATCTTACCATTCTTGTTGTAAGTAGTTATCCAATGTCTTTTATACTAGAAACATCAAAAATTGAATGAGACAAATGGAAAGATGGTGTTAGAAGTAAATATATTTTGATTCATCCTGCAAATTTTTATAATATTTCTTTTATATTGATCTATTTGTTTGTTTGTTTGTTTTTTAGTTTTGTTGAGAAAGTCTTGCCATGGATACTTGGAAGTTGAAGGGCTGTCTTTTCTAGCCTTTTTTGTCAGAAGATATTGATGGCGCTCTCTTGCCTTTTATCTAGGGGCAGCTGCTTCATTCAAAGACAAGGAAGTAACAGCTCTCTTGCCTTTTATCTAGGGGCAGCTGCTTCATTCAAGGAAGTAACATACGTGTTGTGGAACCTCATCCTTTGAGGATAGCCTTTTACGTCAACACACAAGGAGATGCCCTTTCAAGAATAGACTAAAGGCGTGGAGGATGAGTCTCCCCCCTTTTTTAATTATTTTTTTTCAAAAAATTCAACATTTTTTAAACATTACATAACAAAGCTTATAAAATAAAACCATCACATATTAAATAAAAACATTACATAACTTTAAAAAATTACATAACTAAAAAACACCCATAACTTAAAAAATACTAGATTGCTAAAAATTAAAAATCCTAATAATTCCATTTTTGGAGATCTTTTCTTTCATTTTACGCAACACGTGGTGGTCTTCTTCCGGATATGTGTTGATATTGGTTGACATTATCTTCCGTTCCTCTAGTTCTACCCCCTCTTGCTTCAACCTTACCCGTTCATCTACTTCACATTGCTTCACTTGTACCTTTTGGGCTATGACCTCCGTGTATGCGTTGAACAGAGCCATCAAGTCGTCCTTTCTCAAAATACCCCCTGATGAGGCTTGTTTTTTTGCAGCCGCTACACTTTTGGCTTTGTCCCTTCTAGGGGGACGTACCTCCTCTTGAACTAAGTTCCCTTCGTCGTTAAATTCCGGCTCGTCGTTTATATTTATCTGACATCGTGCGTCCGAGCCCCCGCACTATAACTTCCAGTCTCCGAGGTTTAAGTCCGTTTAGCGCTTGTAACCTCGTTTAGAACCGGCGCCCAATTCTTATTGTCCTTCATCACTTCCCATGCCCGGACGTGTGGGAAAAGTTGCCTATGCTCATCTTTGTATCTACGCATAGCCTCTTTAGAAACGTTTTCATCACTCCACCCACTTGGACGACTAACATATCAATTATTATAATCCCCGCAAAAACGATTGACGACCGGATGCATCTTTCGCCACTTCAAAGCGAGATCGCGATACGGACCTTGTTCCATAATCGAAAGGAATTTTGCTACTATTTCCTTCTAAAAACCATCGCCGGTTTGGTTGTTTCCTATATTTTTAAAATGTAATAAAATTTGTATATTAAAAAGTTTTAACCCCATATCTCTTTATATACTTGATAATATGACCCACTACCCTCTTTTATAGGAGCCAAGTAAAAAATCATGGGACAGTTTTACCATTTTATGGCGCCTTCAAAGTTCAAAATGTGTATTATTTTTAACAGTAAAACATTTATATACAACTTTTTTACTTAGAGTAAAATGCCCGGATAGTCCCTGTGATTTGTCAAAATTTCACCTTTAGTCCCCAACTTTATGAAATTACACTCATGTTCCCTGTGGTTTGCTCGGTTGTTACTCGGATAGTCCTTGAAGTGGATGGATGTTAGTTTTCTCAGTTAAATCTATGCAAATTACTAAACTACCCTTACTTATTATAAAACAATAACTAGAACAAAATATTAATTAATAAATTGTTGATTGTTTGTGGGATCACCCATTAATTAAACCCCTATTTCTTTATCCATCAACAACTGCAACAATTAATCATCCACCACCACCTGCACGCTTCTCACCACTTGCACCATTTCTTTAATCAAACACATGTACAAAGGTGCTACTTTCTACACCCCCCTAATTACTTTTTACACCCCCTCCTCTCACATACTTACAGGTGGGGCCTACGTGGGACCTGCAGTTTTCCTCTCACAGGGGGGTATAATCAGGAGGGGGTGGGGGTGTTTAGAATCAGCCTATACAAAACATAGAGATTTGTGTTGGGACTAATCTTGTCATAACTCAAAAGTTGGAGGGTGCTAAGTGTTTTAATTTATTTTATTTAGGTTTCCTAATTCTAGTCTAGGGATGTTTTCTTGGGCATCAAGGTTTTTTAGATAGGTTTATCTAGTTTGTTTATTTATTTTATTAATAGAGTTTGAGTCGGGTTAGGACTAGAACAAGTTTAGTATAAATAGATGGTTAGGGTCATTGTAATTAGTGTGCTCTCATTGATAAATTAATAAAAGAGTCGAACAAGTTTGTTCATATTGCGTGTTTGTTTATTCGATCAAGGGCCTGATTTCCAACAATTGGTATCAGAGCTTGGCAGTTTTGGGAGTCGTTTTTAAGAAAGGGGGAGCCGCCCCTCTCGGGGCTGCAACGGCAACGAAATCATAAGTTGGATTGTTGATCAAGTGGTGATCATGTTTTGTGTCGCTCATGATCGTGTTTATTTTATTTTGGTTGTGGTTTTGGCAACTTAAAGGGTGGTCCAATAAAAATAAGTGGAACGAAGTTTTCCATTCTTGATTGTGGTGTAACCAAATTTCAAAGTCGGTGGAAAACGAATATTTATTGGAGTTACTTTTCAAGAAAAAGTGGGAGCAGATTGAAAATCGCATGGAATAATTCTAATACATGGGTTTTGCATGCATGATGTGCATGTGAAGGGTTCAACATGGAACATTATGATGTACATGTGAAAGGGTTGCAACAACAGGTTCGAGACGACAGGTGGCTGTTTTCAGATCGTTTAACAGCAGAAGACGGACGCGTTAAGGTGTTTCGGTCGGCCGTTGTTGTGGTAGACGTACCGGTTAAGACGACGAGGGTGACCGGTGGTAAACACTTGTTTTTCGAGGCTGTTAATAGTGATCAAAAGAAGATTCAAGGCTGTTCGGTTATTAGTTGCGGGTTTGAGCAACTGGCATATACCCGGTGACAACAGCAGGATTTGAAGTGCCTTGATCGGCTTGGTTCGTGATAAGAGGAGACCGGCATAGTGCGTGAAAAGCGGGCAGAAGGGATCCGTCAAAGCAGGTGGCTTTGGATTCGTCTCGTTTGGCAAGGTGAGAAAACGGAAAAAGCGGGTGGCTTGTTTTCTTTGTCGGTGGAGAGCCTCTTGAACAAAGGTGATCGGAAAAAGGTAAAGAATGGAGAAAACACGGTGACATTATGGCGTTGAAGTTCAATCGGGTGGCTTTGGATGTGACCAGGGAGAGGTCGTTGATCCGTGAAAAAGTCGTGATGTTAGAGAACGGTTTCCAACGTGATGCCATGTGAGATGTTACAAGTGTAGTGAGTTTTTGTTCGGGTTGAACCGAGAAGGCTTTGGGCGTGGCCGGGGAAAAGGCCGTGGGTCTTGACCCGATATGAGGATGATGAACCGACTCTAATGTGAAGAAAGTTATTGAAAAGATTAGGGGGGTGATTGTTGGGACTAATCTTGTCATAACTCAAAAGTTGGAGGGTGCTAAGCGTTTTAGTTTATTTTATTTAGGTTTCCTAATTCTAGTCTAGGGATGTTTTCTTGGGCATCAAGGTTTATTAGATAGGTTTATCTAGTTTGTTTATTTATTTTACAGTAAAATGCACGGATAGTCCTTGTGGTTTTGCAAAATAACACATATAGTCCCCAACTTTTGGAAATTACATCGGTGCTCCTTATGGTTTGACATTTTGTTACTCGGATAGTCCCTGGAGTGGATGTCCGTTAGTTTTCTCCGTTAAGTGAATGTGAAATGACAAAATTACCTTTCATCTTCTCCACTCTATAAAAACAAAACAACCCCACCCCAACCCCACCCACCCACCCCCCACCTTTCTCTCTGTTTCCCCCACCATTAACCACCAACTACCACCCACAGCAAACTCAAAAACCGTTGACCCATCTCATCACATGCCTTACGTTCCTTCTTCTTCAACACCGTAAACAAACACACATTCTCTGATTTCACTCAAACTCTTTCTAATGATCTTGTTCAACACTTGTTTTTTGTGTCTTTCTTCAATCAACAGTCATAAAGATTCACGTGTCTTCATTTCTTCATACAATTTGAGTTAAAACAATTTGTGGTTTTTGTAATCAAGACCCAAAGTTCGAATCTTTTAATGGAACAACAACATTCGGGTAATTCATCCGTAGTCGGAACCAGTGGGCGGTCAATAGCGTTAGAAATCGATCTAAACGAAGCCCCTTTACCCTCCCCTTGAGAATTCGTCGGCGCCGGTGTTTGTCCTATGGTTAGGTGGAAGGGTCGATGATGATTTGTACTGATTATGGGAGAAGGTCTCATGTTGAGTGTTTAGGGGTTAGGAAAATGCAAAGGGGTTGGAAGTGTTTGAGTGTCTGACTGAATACCGCAATGGGAAGAGGTTGCGGCGAAGTGTTGCTGCTGCCCCGATGCCTTTTGATATAAAAACCGTTGAGTTGGCTGTGTGTGGTGGTTAATGGTGGTGGTGGGGGGGAGAGAAAGGTGGGGGTGGGTGGGGTGGGGTTGTTTTGTTTTTATAGAGTGGAGAAGATGAAGGGTATTTTTGTCATTTCACATCCACTTAACGGAGAAAAGTAACGAACATCCACTCCAGGGACTATCCGAGTAACAAACTGTCAAACCACAAGGAGTACCGGTGTAATTTCCAAAAGTTGGGGACTATAGGTGTTATTTTGCAAAACCACAGGGACTATCCGTGCATTTTACTCTTTATTTTATTAATAGAGTTTGAGTCGGGTTAGGACTAGAATAAGTTTAGTATAAATAGATGGTTAGGGTCATCGTAATTAGTGTGCTCTCATTGATAAATTAATAAAAGAGTCGAACAAGTTTGTTCATATTGCGTGTTTGTTTATTCGATCAAGGGCCTGATTTCCAACAATTTGTGTGTGCATAATCAACCAATCACATATACAGTAGAGATTTGTGTGGTTTGTTGTTTGTTCAATTGATTCAAAACCAAACCTTCAATCCATCACCCAAACTTAAAGAATAAAAAACCCACAGAAAATTCTCATCAATTACTTGTACACAACCACTATGCCTAGATAAACAAGCCCAAAGTCAACAACTAAATAACCAAACTAACAATTAAAGAAACTAATACATACCTCTTTATTGACATCAGGATGATACTTCAAAGCAAGTTTCCTATAAGCCCTTTTGATTGCAGCAGGAGTAGCAGAAGGAGACACTCCCAACACTTGATAAGGGGACTCTCTATTACTAGCTCTTACAAGGGTTTTATAGTAATTTCCGCCTTTTATTCTTCTTCTCCCACTCAGATTTCTGTACATGGGTTAAAAGGGAAACGATGGGAAATCAAGAAAACTGGAAGTGAGACAACCGCCATAGCCAAACCTGCAAATGGGTATTGAAAAAGATCGATTTTGCAAGAAAAGATAGGAAGAAGTGAAAGTCAAAGGGTTGAAATTTGGGGATAAAGATGAAACAGGGGTGGCGGAGAAAGGGTGATGGTGGAAAGTGGTGGTTTAAGGAGGTGGTGGTGGTTTGAGGAGGTGGTGGCCGGTGGTGGTTTTAGGAGGTTAGGCCGTGGGGTATGGTGGGGCTTGGGTTGGGTTGGGTTTGGGTTGGGGCATTTGTTGACACGTGGAAGGGAACCTCCCTCCCCCCCCCCTAATGACGCGTCCATGGGGTATGGCGGGGCGTGGGTTGGGTGCACCGCGTGGCAGATTATTAAAAAAATTACAAAAAATGGTCAGCGAATAGAAGGCAGCCAGCTAGGATATCAAGACCGCCCACGCCCGGCTTGAATCCCAAGCCCCAAGCGCCACGCCCCAATCCAAGCCCACTCGGGGTGGTGGCTTGGGCGTTTACCCCCAACCCACGCCCCATACCCCACAGCCTTAGGTGTGGTGGTTTCAGATGAAGAAGAAGTGAAAGGTGGGTCCTATTTTTTTTCTATTTTTAATGTTTCAATTATAAGTAAGGGTAGTATAGTAATTACACATATACTTAACTGAAAAAAACTAACCTCCATCCATTTCAGAGATTATCCGAGTAACAACCGACAAGGAGCATGAGTGTAATTTTATAAAGTTGGGGACTAAAGGTGAAATTTTAACAAACCATAGGGACTATTCAAGCATTTTACTCTTTTACTTATGTTTAATCTGGTGTTAAAATAGTAATTTTTAAAGTCAAAACAAAAGAACATTAAATGGTTTTGATTATGTTTTTTTTTTTCCAATTTTTACATGTTTTATTAACATTTTTATGTTTTTTTCAGGTTTTAAAGCTTCCATTTATTCCAGGAGCCGACATTTTTTTTTCCAAATTGTAATTATAATTTTTTTTATGCATCTCCTTTCGGTTTATGGTTATGAAGAAACACTGAACTAATAATGGGATTAATCAGTTTGGTTTATGCTTCTATCATAATGGTTAATCTTCTTAGGACTTCTGAGCTTCGTAATGATATTCTAATCCTGCAAAACAGAACACCGTTACTCGTTAAGATGGGAAAATGGGGGTTTCCCTCTTAACCGGGCTCCGGCGTGAGAATAAGCGACTACTTTGAGGAGATAATTAAGTATTAAGAGTGAAAGTAGAGGGAGTAGAATGTTTAACTTGTGAAGTGAGGTCTCTATTTATAGCCGGAGAGGTGTAAGAGGATATGGGCTGATGGGCCTTGGGCCGGAAGGCGACAACATAGAGGATATGTTCCTTGTTTCACTGGTGTCGACCGTTAGTGGCTTCTAGGAGTTCTCTGTATTTGACGCAATGTGAATGGAGCCACGTGTCACTGTTGTCGGCCTGGCCGCCCCTCTGCCATCAACAGGTAAGTGGAGATCGTGGGGCAGTTGTCTCTGCCCTGTGATTGGTGCCATGTAGGCGTCCTTAAGTACTTTCTATTTCCTGCATGTCAGATGATTATGGAGCACGATTGAGCAGAGCCTGGAGGACGTTGATTGGCCCTTTCCCTCTACCACTTATACCTTGTGTGCCTTCTGAAGTAGCCCTGCGCGGCTCTTGAAGTACAAGTAAGTAGCCCGCGCAGCACATGGGCGGTTGAAGGCTCTTCTTCAGAATGCTAAGTGTCAAATGTGGTGTTTTCTCTTGTTGAGACCTCGCGCTAGATCGATATATGATGGTGTACCGCACGCGAGGTTGGCAGTAAACAAGTTGTCGAATAAGGAGTATGGTCCTGGGCGCAACCTGAATGAGGCCTGCGCGGCTATTTTGGGACCATACCCCTTCAAGTCCCCCCAGTCCAGTGCTGCACCATGCGCGAGGCAAGTAGGTGGAGCTTTGGACTTAGAAAAAGAAAAGTGCTGCAAATGCTTACTTTGTGTTGGGTAGGCGCGCGCGTGTAAATGTTTGACAGTTGTCGCGGCGCGACTACTATGCCTTGCTGTTGGTAAATGTTTGACAGTTGTGGCGGCGCGACTACTATGCCTTGCTGTTGGTGATTCTTTGCTTCTCAGTGTAGGCGCTCAGGTTCATTTGATAACCAAGAATACCGCGCGGCTTGAGAGACTTCTGTCTGAAGCCTTTTGAAATTTTTGGCGGCAAAATCCTCGAATTTTGAAATCTGACAGGTTGGTAGGAAACGTCGTTGATGGCGACGTTTGAGTTGACCGCTTACACGACTGTCATCAAGTTGTCTCTGACGTGGTAACCGCCGCTCCGGGATTTGCGATCGACGTGGCAGTCGCTGATTGGATACGCGCGCGGTGAATCCGGCACGTCTACTCATCGCATTAAATGCGATGAGTATATATACTCGTGGAGATGAGGAAAATTATCACTTCCTCTTCCACTATTGCTGTTTCCTCTCTTGAGTTCTTCGAATCTTCAAATCTTCAAGTGAGTTATTTGCAGATCTTCGTGATCTTCATCAAATCTTCATATTTTCTGCATTTTTGAAGTTTCTTCGTCGAGTATCCATGGCTGAAGAACATCAACAAGAAGCAAATCCCGGTGAAGGCCTTGTTCCTATCCTCAAGTGGGACTTAGGGTTGTTTGAGCAGATCACTCGAGGGTTCTGATTTCCACCGGAATGGGATGCCTGGTACCCCGGCCAGAACCAAACGGCCGCCGATGCACCGCCGGGGTATATTACCCTTTATGAAGACTTTTTCCTCCAGGGCAACTTTCGATTGCCGGTGACGAGGTTCGTGTCTAATATCCTTCACCACTATGGTTTCCATATCTCGCAACTATGTCCACCCGGAATGGTGAGGGTGCGACATTTCAAGTTCTTGTCTCGATCCCATGGCATAGAGCCGACGGTGGATAAGTTAAGGGTCTTCTATCAACTGATCAGGAACATAGGGTTTTACTCGTTCGGCAATCGTGGGTCTGCTAAGAAGATTTTCCTGAACCCTTCCAAGAGTTTCCATGATTGGAAACAAAAGTTTTTCTTCATTAGAGAGGAGGTTATCCCCTTCGTGATGCTCTTTCGTGCGCCTGATGTGATAGAGAAGGAAGAGCTGACGATTCCAAAGAACGCCAATTGGTACTTGAAGTTGACCGTGACGCATAATCGTATATTTGGTGAGAGCGTCCTGGTTGCTGCGCAGATGAGCGACCAGTGACCTGAGGATAGTACAGAGGTGCCAACTTTGAAGTTCGAGGATAGAGGTCAGTCATTTCCTTGATTTCTATTTCTCTATTAATCTTGCGCTTAGATGTACGATTTTTATTTTCAAAGAGGCGCACCTTTACCAGGCTGCTTTCCCCACTTTTGGTGGGTCTATGGGTGTTCGCCCACTGGAACCTGGGGAAACTTACTGGTACGAGCACATCAAGGCAAACTTCCTTTATCCTCCTGCCGGGATTTTCGCCCATCCTCCGACTGCAACCGAAGGTGCGCATGTAGCCAATCCCAGGCCCTTGCGAGCTATTACTTCCGCTAGGAAGGAGATTCTTTATCTTTCCAGCGAGGAGTCTGTAGGGTCTTCGAATGGGGAGCTAAGTTCGTGGTCTAACATCTTTGCAGGTGTGTTGCGCAACCTGGGATTGACCCAGAAGAGAAGAAGAAGAAGAAGAAGAAGAAAGCCCCTAAACGAAAGAAGGTGATCACCCTTGAAGCTGAGGTGACCAGCAAGAAAGGCGGGAGTAGCCGCGCCACTGCTGTTGTTGTTGACAAAGGTACGCTACGCTTTCGTCAGAGTAACTTGGAAGATTACGTTGTTATCAGTGATTCACTCGAAGGCTTGTCGCGTATAGGTGAGAAGAAGTCAGGAGGAACTGGTTCAAAGAGCTCGGGGAGCGCGGGTTCTCGCAACCCAGATGCTGGGGCGACTCCGTCCTCTGTTGCGCCTGATGAAGTGGAGGAAGAAGAAGAAGAGGAGGAGGAACCTGCTGCAAAGTTAATCAGCAGGAAAAGAAGTAGAAGTGAGACCACAGCTGGTGTGTCTACTGCGCCGAAGGCTGGTGCGGTTCCCTTGATTGGGAAGCAGAGCAACTTACGCTCCCTTTACAGATTTTCTCCTGGTAAGTTTTCCTTGGTTTCTTTGCTCTTTGTTGCTTCCTCTTTTTTAACACTTTGCTTCTGCAGAGGCCAAGAAGAAGACCCATGAGAAGAAGGGTGTCGCGTTTACAGAGCCCTCAGAGCCGGCGCAGAAAAGGCCCAAGGTTACCATCAAACCTTTCAAGACTGCTGATGTAGAGTCTGAGAAGGATAAACAGGCTGCTGAGGGGGAGAAGGCGAAAGCTGCTGAGGAAGAGAAGAGGAAGAAGGCTGCGGAAGAGAAGAAAAAGAAAGCTGAGGATGAGAAGAAGAAAACCGAGGAATAAAAAAAGAAGAAAGCTCCTGAAAGAGAGAAGGAGAGAGAGAAAAATAAGGAAAAGGAGAAGGTTAAAACGGCTATCGACAAGCCTGTCGGAGGTGAGCCAAAGGATACCGGGGGCGCCGCTCTAATTACTCGTGATAAGGCGCAGGCTCCGGAGGTTGTTCCAACTACGGGGCTTGACCAGCCCCATCATGAGAAAAGGAAAGAGCCTGAGGCTGTGAAAACTACCCAGACTGCTGCGGGTGGCGCGAGTTCTGGTGGTGCTGGAGGGTTTGTGCCTCAATCTCCCATCGGTCCTAAGGATACTTTGGGAGATCTTTATTACAAGACTTATACTGAGGAGGCGCATGGTGATGCTCCACATCAAGCTCCCTGGGGTCTGAAGCAGAAGGATACATTTATGGACTTTGCATCATGTCGTGATTGGTTCTTAAATTCTTTCCCTCCTGGTGAAGTTAATCGACAAAGGGCACGAACCCATGATGGGTTGTATCAGGCGTACGTTGTTGGAGAGGCCAACGCTCGCTCCGCCAATCACCAGATCTTGCGAGAATGGCGCACAATGGTCAAGGAGCGGGCGGAATGGGAAAAGTATCGTGATCGCCTGTTGAGGCAGGCTAAAGATTATGAGAAGGCTAAGGCTGCCTTTGTTGAAGAGAAGGCCCAGTTTGAATCTGATAAGAAATCAGAAGAGTGGGGCCGTGAAGGCCTTAAGGGTAAACTTCGTGCTGCTCAGGATCTGCTGGCGAAGGAGAATGTTGAATGGAAGAAGATATGCGAGAAAGATAACTGGCGCATGCATGCGGCTCGCGAGAAAATTACTGGGCTTGAGGGTAAAGTTGCTGAGATAACCGGGAAGGTCGAGAATGTGCAGGCTGCTAAGGAGCAAGCTGAGGTTTGTAAAATGTTTACCCTTTTCCTCTGTGTTTTGTTTGCATAATAGCCTAAGTCTTTTGCCCTTTGTAAGTTGAGCTGGCTGAGGTGAAGGCGCAGCTGTCTGGTAAAGACAAGGATTTGGTTGCCAAGGACGTCGAGATTGCTGAGTTGAAACGTCGCCTTCAAGAGCAGGTTGACAGAAGCGAGTCCTTGGAAATCGACCTTGAAGCCGAGAAAGTTAAGGCTGCTACTGCTGAGGAGGCCAAACAGAAAGCTGAGGAAGCGCAAGGCATTAGCACATCTGCTCTCAATATGGCGCAAAACAACTACTCCGAGGCTCAAGGCATCGTTGATACTTTGGTCTCCGAGGCTGAGTGGCTGCGCGGCAGAGGATTAGTTCTGGTATGATTTTCTTGACTTTAGCTTTACTCATCAAAACCTGGTGTCTTATGTATTGCGTTTGTTGTAGATGGCCAACTCCATCTTAAATGCTGGAGAACTAGATAAAGTTGTTGCTGCTCTTATAGATGCTTCCCGCGTGGTTGGTCACTGAGGCGGTTATCTGGAGTGTGCGCAACATGTTGAAGAGATTTATGGGCAAGAGTTTGACACAAGTCATTGCTCAGTGATGAACGGAGCTGATGCCGAGTTGGCACGCGCTGAAAATGCTTATGATCACCTATCATTTCCCGTCATGGACTTGGTTGCAAAGGCTCTAGAGCATGATGACTGGTGCCACCGCCTAAAGACCATTCTCGACCCACCAGAAACTGTTGAATTATCTGATGAAGAGGAGACGGCAGGCAATGATGGCGATGGCGAGGGCAATAAGCGCGACGATGATGATGCTGGTGATGGATTTGAATAGATAGTGTTGACAGGCTTTGTGCCTTGTAAAATTTTTTATCTTTAGGTTTTGAATGTAACTAGTTGCGCGGTCGCGCTTGTCTTGGATCGAATGAATGATAGTTGGTTTTTATGCAATTGTTGCGCGGTTGCGCTTATTAAATATGATGTTTATGTTTATTCTCTGTCCCGTTACAATTATTGCACTGTTGTTAGAAACTTTGGTTAAGTTAGCGCGAATAAATATAAGTGTGGCTCTTGTGCGAGTGTAACTGCCCGGTCTCGCGCTATGTTCGCGGAGGACCTTGGAGGCATAACTCAAGAGCTCGTAATTCACTGAAGTGTTTTCGTGCTAATCAGAAGTTTAACATGCATTTGTAACGGAAGAGTCTTCACAATAAAGGAAAAGATGTCGTATGCTTTCATTAATTGAGAAACAGGCGCTTGGGCCAACATACATCGCATATAAGTAACATAAGGGGCGTTTAGCCAACATAGAAAATTAAAAAGGTGTGTGGCCAACATGAGTGAGAAAGGGTGCATGGCCTAGAATATTTACATATAGCACTTGCGCAGTTGTTGCGCATTCCATGTGCGCGGGATGATGTGTCCATCCAGGGTGCGCAATTTGTATTCCCCTTTTCCTAGCGCTTCGTGAACCAAGTATGGGCCTTCCCATTTGGGGGCTAGTTTTCCGGGGCGTTCAGCGTTTGAAGCTTCATTGTCTCTGAAGACATACTCTCCTGGAATGAAGGTGCAAATGCGTACTCTAGCATTGTAATACCTTTCCAATTGTGTCTTGTATTTGGCTTCTTTAATTCGCGCAATTTCGCACCTTTCTTCTAGCAAATCCAAGTCAATACGACGCTCTGCCTTGTTATCGATTGTGTTGACTGCTCTCAAGCGCGGAGAGGGCAGGCCAATTTCTGTCGGGATAACCGCCTATGAGCCATAGACTAGGCTAAAAGGGGTTTCGCCGGTACTTGTTTTCTGCATGGTTCGGTGAGCCCACAGGATACTCGGGAGCTCATCTACCCAGCCTCTTCGTTTTGTGCCCAGTCGGGCCTTTATCCCATCGACGATACTCTTGTTCACACTTTCAACTTGGCCGTTGGCTTGGGGGTGCGCAACGGAAGAGAAAGTGTGTTCGATTTTCATCTCTTTCATCCACTTTTGGAGGTCGTCTGACGTGAAGTTGGTGCCATTGTCAGTTACAATCTTGAGTGGCAGGCCAAACCTGCAGATGATGTGTTCCCAAATAAACTTGCGTACCATCATTGCAGTAGTTGAGGCGAGGGCTTTGGCCTCCACCCATTTCGTAAAATAGTCGACGGCCACGATTATGAACTTGACGGCGCCAGGAGCTTCTGGGAAAGGTCCCACCATATCAATCCCCCACTGCTGGAAAGGCCAAGCAGTGGATACAGGGATAAGGTCGTTCTTTGGGCGAGGGGTTTTTGGAGAATGTCGCTGACAGGAGTCGCATTTGCGCAGCTCCTTCAGGGCGTCGACATGCATCCCTGGCCAGTAATATCCAGCGTTCATAATCTTCGCGACAACCATGCGTGGTCCTGCATGGATGCCACAGATCCCTTCGTGAGTTTCCCTTATCAAGTAATTCACGTCTTGGGGGTCCACGCAGTGCAGAAGTGGCCCCAAGAAGGATTTCCGGTATAAGATACCTCCATTCATCTCATAATACAAGGCCTTGTTCTGAATCTTCCTTGCCTTTGCTTTGCTCTCAGGGAGTATTCCTTCTTGCAAATACTGAATTATAGGGGTCATCCAAGATGGCTACCCTATTTCGATCACGTTCACTTGTCACAGCAGAACTGACGGGTTTTTGAGTACTTCGATTCTTACATCTTTGGCAAGATGTTGGAAAGAGGTTGAAGCAAGTTTACTCAAGGCGTCTGCTGGTTTGTTTTCTGAGTGATTGATGTGAACTACCTTGTATGATTCGAATTGCTGGAGTAGTTCTTTCGCCAGGTCCAAATACAAGGCCATAACTTCGCCTTTTGCATCATAAATTCCGTTGATTTGGCTGGCGATCAAAAGTGAATCGACATGCGCTTGTAGATTTCGAGCTCCCATTTTTATGGCGAGGCGCAAGCCTGCCAAGAATGCCTGATATTCCGCCTCATTGTTGGTGTTCTTGAAATCCAACTTGATGGCGTATGTAAATTCATGGTTCTCCGGGCTAACGAGGCGCAATCCGGCTCCCGCGCCATCCTCGTTTGAGGCCCCATCAGTGTACAGCCTCCATAACTCGTCTGACGTATCTTTTATGGGAGTCTAGACAATCTCACAATCCTTGATTTTATCCGCTGGGACTTCTGTGACGAAATCCGCCAGAACTTGACCCTTGATGGCTGGGCGTGGCCTGTACAAGATGTTGTGGCCCCCCAGCTCGATCGACCACTTTGCTAACCGCCCAGACGTCTCTGGTTTTTGCAATATCGTGCCGATGTGAAAGTTGGTGAGCACCGTGATCACGTGCCCTGTAACGTATCTGCGCAGCCTTCTAGAAGCATGTAGTAATGCAAGTACCAACTTTTCCTTTGTTGAATATCTCCTTTCTGGGTCGGTGAGCACCCTGCTGACGTAATAAATTGGAGTTTGGACTCCATTTCTCTCCACCAGTAATACCGATCCAACTGCCTTGTCCGATGATGACAAGTACAAGATGAGCGGCTCCTTTTCGAACGGTGCAGTCAGGGTAGGGAGCTCGATCAAACACTCCTTCATTTGCTGAAAAGCAACCTCTACTTCAGGCGTCCATTTGAATTCTTGCTTCTTCACACAATTGCACAGAGTGCTGATAAAAGGATATAACTTCGCGGCGTGGTTTGACAGAAAACGGTTAAGCGCGGCTAGGCGGCCGGCCAACCTTTGCATCTCCTTGATTGTTCGTGGTGACGGCATTCGTTCTATTGCCTGGACCTTTTCCGGATTGACTTTAAATCCATCATTAGTGACCACGAAGCCCAAGAATTTTCCTTCCTCCATGCCAAAGGAGCATTTGGCTGGATTCAATTTCATATTCACGCTTCTCAATGAGTTGAATGTTTTTTCGATGTCTTTCAACATTTGGTCCTCTTCAGGACTTTTGACCACCAGATCATCGATATAAACCTCGATATGCTTCCCAATATCTCCCGCGAAGGTCTTATCCATCAGGCGCTGGTATGTGGCGCCGGCGTTTTTGAGGCCGAATGGCATCTTTGTATAACAGAAGATCCCGAGATCGGTCCGAAAAGCTGTCTTGTCTTCGTCCTCGAGCTTCATTTGAACCTGATGGTACCCCCTGTAACAATCTAAGAAGCATTTCCATCGGTATGGTGCGAGAGAGTCTATCTTTGTGTCGATCTCGGGCAAAGAGTAGCAATCTTTTGGTCATGCCTTATTGAGATCGGTATAATCAACGCACATTCTCCATCCTCCACTAGACTTCTCTACCATCACTGGGTTCGCAACCCAACTTTGATAACACACTTATCGCAAGATTCCTGCCTTTAGCAGCTCACATACCTGCTCGTTCCTCGCTTTAGTCTTATCCGCCCCTAAGCTGCGTCTTCTTTGCACTTTTGGTTCGACAGAGGGATAAGTATTCAGACAATGCTCGGTAATGTCGCGCGGGACACCGGTCATGTCAGCCGGAGTCCAGGCGAATATATCCATATTCCTGAACAGGAGTTGCTTGAGATGCGTTCTGATGTTTGGTGAGATTGCGTGGCCTATCGTCACCGTTTGCTCCGGGTATTTGCGGTTTAACACCCATTTCTCTGGCTCGGTTGTTGAAACCTTCGCCGCTTTTGTTGGGCGCATCTCTTCTGTTGACATTACTTCTTTCTTAGCATAGATAATTTCCACCCCCGTCTCAGTTGGAAACCCTATCGCTGAGTGGGGTGTGGAAGTTATCATGTTCAGTTCGCCTTGCGTTTCTCTCCCAATCAACACATCATGCCTCAATTTGACAGGCATCACCATGAAGTTTACATTCGTTGTTCTTGAATGCTTCCCGTCCGATAGCGTGACGGGGAAGCTGATTTGGCCAAGTGGGAGACCATCTCTTTGCAAAATCCTGACAGAGGGTAATCAACCGGCTCGAGTCTCACTTTGTCTTCATCGTCAAACTGATTAAAGCATTGCTCATAGATGATATCGGCTGTACTTCCCGGGTCAATGAAGACGTACTCCGTTTCATAATGGTCGATAATACCGGTGATGACGATGGGTCGTGTGGCGCGAGGACCCCCGCGCACCACCGGGAAAATGACCTGTTGCTCTTGCTATGTCGGCTCGTAGGGTCGTTTGCCTTTATCTCTCGCGCTATATCTTGGCCCGTTGACCATGTGCGTTTCCAAACGTCTAACTTTTTTCTCTCTTCCGTCATCGTTGTGCTGGATATGACGTGTCTCTTTGCGCACGTTTTTTACCAGATGGCCTAGTTTTCCGCTTTTCAGCGCTTTCTCGATCTCTTGACGTAAGCTGATACAGTCATCTGTAAGATGGCCTGGATCTTTGTGAAAATCGCAGTACAGGTTCGGGTCTTGGCCCTTCTTGTTCGTCATAGGCCTTGGAGCCTTGAAGTCGTGATTCTCCGTCATTAACACTTCTTTTGGTGTCTTCGTGAGCGGAGTCCAATGCTTTTCTCGGTTATCATCCCTGACTGCTTTTCGATACCCGATTCTATCAATTGTTTCGCGCACATCTTCTCTATAGCACGGCCTCTCTTCATGGCCCCTTGATCTTCCGTATTTCCAATCGTTACTTTTGTGCTTGTTGCGCTTGTTGTTGTCGCGCGAGTTTCCCTTGGAAAATCGATCTTCAGTATAAGAGTTCTTGTTACCGGCCAGTGACTCTTCAGTTTGCGCGACTATTTTCGCGGCTTCCATGAGCTTATCCCATTCTTTGGGCATTCCGTCTTTCCCAAGGATAGTTCTGATGAGACTATCACAGCGAATGGCCTTCTTGAAGTGGGCGCGCATGAGTTGTTCACTTACGCCACCAATTTCCAAACACTCCTTGTTGAAGCGAGTGATGAAATCTTCTAAACCCTCGTTCTTTCTGCGCCAGATATCTGTTACCTCAGCCGTTTCTCGCTGGTAACGTCTCTACTGGCTGAAGTGATTTACAAACTGTGTCATGAAATCAACCCATGACTTGATTTTCCCAGGCGGTAGGCTGTCGAACCAAGCGCGAGCAGCCCCGGTAAACGTCTGGATAAACAAATGACACCACATTGGCATATTCCATCCTCCCATGCAACCAACACTTGTGAATACTCTGACGTGATCATCAGGATCAGTCAGTCCATTGAACTTTCCAACTCTGGGAGGCAATTTTTCTCTTGATAGTGGCGCAAGAGCGATCTTTGGGATGAATTTCGAATGTTCTGCCACTTCAGCTGGTCGATAGGCGAGGCGAAAGTCTCGCTCTGCCTCTTCAGTGTACCCCACGTGTTGTCTTGGTTTGTAGTATTCATGGTTCTTTTGCAAGCGATTGAAGACTGACGAACTCTCATCATCCTGCCAAGTTGGATCATTCGGATCAGTATCATCCCATTCATTGTTCATGTTGCGCGGCGTGAGCCGGCTATGAACTGGACCTCTTTGGACATGTGACAGATAGTCATAATAGCTTTCTGTCTCTCCCCGCGTAACGCGCGTGTCATGCACGCTTGGCCTTCTCGTAGGGGGAGGTCTGTTAGCTCTTCTTTGGAGGTTTTGCTGTGGGGGTATCTGGCGCGCCCCCTGGCTCGGACCCAAAGGTGTGATTAAAGATGGTTCTGCTTGCAAAACCGTTTGATGTGCGCTCAAAGATTGGTACGCAGCATTGATGGTAGCAATTTGTTTGGCGTACCAAGAGGCTGGAGTTTTGCCATCTGGTAGCCCTAATAACGCCGAAATGTGCTGAGGTGGGGGTGGATTTGAGGGTCCAACGCCATTGTTTCCCGGGGTTACCGTCTGGGTGATGCAAGTGATGCTCGCGCGGGGTCCCCCAGTGTTGGTTACTTCGATTTCCCCGATTTCTTCTACATGTTGGACTTGGACGTTTTGATTATCCTCCCCCAACACTGCATTAGAGTTTGCTCCAAAACCAAACTCAGGAATGATTCCTTGACCAACCATGATCGAAGGAGATTACAACGAAAACTCAGAAAAAAGAAGATAAAAGTGATTTGTAGAAAACTGGTGGGCGCCAATGAAGAAACACTGAACTAATAATGGGATTAATCAGTTTGGTTTATGCTTCTATCATAATGGTTAATCTTCTTATGACTTCTGAGCTTCGTAATGATCTTCTAATCCTGCAAAACAAAACACCGATACTCGTTAAGAGGGGAAAATGGGGGTTTCCCTCTTAACCGGGCTCTTGCGTGAGAATAAGCGACTGCTTTGAGGAGATAATTAAGTATTAAGAGTGAAAGTAGAGGGAGTAGAATGTTTAACCTGTGAAGTGAGGTCTCTATTTATAGCCGGAGAGGTGTAAGAGGATATGGGCTGATGGGCCTTGGGCCGGAAGGCGACAACATAGAGGATATGTTCCTTGTCTCACTGGTGTCGACCGTTAGTGGCTTCTAGGAGTTCTCTGTATTTGGCGCAATGTGAATGGAGCCACGTGTCACTGTTATCGGGCTGGCCGCCCCTCTGCCATCAGCAGGTAAGTGGAGATCGTGGGGCAGTTGTCTCTGCCCTGT